>BOSO01006478.1:9691-46087 GCA_018403395.1 Gorsachius goisagi
CTCCATAATCTTCCCTGGTACTGAGGTCAGGCTGACTGTAGTTCCCCGGATCCTCCTTCCGGCCCTTCTTGAAGATAGGCATCACATTTGCCAGCCTCCAGTCATTTTTCTCCCTTATCTACAAAATAGTGTTAAACAGAAGCTCTCAGCAGATTGTCCACTTTTTTGAAAAAACAAAGGACATCCCACAAATATTTACTTTGTAAAAATCAGAAGTATTACAACAGTAAATGCAAGGTTGTGGTTTTTTTGATAGCTTGGTCATAAATGGGACAGTTTTATGTGCCTTCTGCAGCAGCACCCTTCCCCCCAGAAGCCTTTCACCACTTATATACTTAAAGAAATTGATATTTCTTAACTAGTCATTACATATGCACAGTAATAACTACCTCAGTCTCTAGGCACAGTGAGCGAGTTGGATAATGTGTTGAAGTCTCTCTGTTGCTAGGCATTATGCTTGGTATTACTCACAAATGTGAAGCATAGCGTTGGGAACTTAAGGTATTTGCCTTCAGAACTTTGTTTACTAATACAAAATGAAAGTATTACACATTTATTCACATCAAGCTGCATCTTGGAAAAAAGTTATATTAACACATTTTATTAACAGAAAATACAGATATTTCATATTTGTTTTAGCTAGATGCAAATTTCATCTTCATAAAAATCTTGATAACATTTTACCTGTTGCTACAGCTGAAAGATCACCTTCTTTCTTCAACTGTATTTTTAAAATAGGTTGTTAAACATTCTCTTGCTTCTCATTTCCTTGGAAGTTGTAAAGTAAAGTTTCTTTCATCTCTCACTACCACACACAGTGTTTGTTGTTCCCTCTGAGCCTTATCCTTGTGACTAGGATCATATACACACAGTCATACTCATAACTTATCATCAGCATTCATGTCAGTGTTTTGACTATGTAATACTGTATTCCTACTTTGTAGGTCAGGATTCTCTGCATATTATTTCTCCATACAGATGATGTCTAACTACCAGCATTAAAAAGACTATAAAAAAAAGAGGTTTCCTGAAGATCAAGAAACTAAAGCACCACCTTTCTCATGCAGATGGAGAAAGGATAGAGAAAGGGAACACTGCTGCCATTTTGAAAGCATCATCCAGAAAATATGCATGCAACTTGTCTTAGATACTAGTCCTACAGAAATAAATTGAGAAATTCCATTCTGGGTATAGAGAATCAGAAATGAAATTTTTCTTTTAAGATTTTTCCATTATACTAATGTACTAAATTTCCACTTTTTTCTTATTTCAGAAGGCTACACTACAAGTTCCCAAATTTCAGATCTTTCCATAAACAATGAAAAGACCCATCTTTCACAGGGTCAATTAGTTACAGAAAAGTCCTGTAACAAACTGAATGAGAAAAGCAGAGAAATGCATGCTATTTAGTTATTTCATATACAAGTCAGATTCACAGAATGCTATCATTGTTCTTTAAATCCATTATTATGTAATGCTCCCTGTTTGCAGCTTTGTCTGGAAGTACTATATTCTGGGACATCTCCCACTCTTTCTTCACTTTAATTTTTTCCAGCTCCATGCAGATATCTTGCTGCCACTTAAAGAAATGAACATCAGTTAGATCTAATAAGGTGCCATGGACCAATTTGCAATTAGCTATATACGTTCTGAAAACAGTAAAATAGCAATAGGAGTTTGTATAGCAATCCTGTAAACTTCACCATCCATTTACCCATTATTCTACCTCAACTATCTGAACCCTATCTGACACTAACTTTGTATTATATTAACTATAGTTTCCTCATCCTCTAATTAAGAGCAGCACAGTAGCCTTGTATTGCTTTGTTTCCTCTACTTCAGCTCTCTTCAGGCATGGAAGTAGTTTACTGTATCTGTGCTATATCACTTAATTACCACTTCTTAATCCAGCCATGCCTTACTTCATTTCCCTTCTAACCAGCTGCATATTACATTTCCAGTCTCCTCTGTTTTTTTTTCCAGCTCCCTATAATATTACAGCAAAGTAAGAAACAAGGCCACAAAAAGGGTGGACTTGTACAAAAATTAAAAGATAGGACACACAAAGTCCAGTGATCAGAAACTGAAAGTCAGCTTTCTGTTTAATTGACTCCACAGATTCATGCATTTGTTTACCCACTCATTCCAAACCTCTAGCAAAGTAAAGGCCTATTCAGCCTTTTGGTAAACCCATAAACACACTTTCTAATCCATCTTTATTTCAGTTGCAGTAGCCTCTTAATTTGATTGAAGGCTGAGCATCTGTAGTGCTGAACATCTTCCATACAGAAATCTGTCTAGTGTACCTCAGGGATTCTCTGGTGAAGTCCCCACCCATGCCCCCATCCCTAAAAACTTTTCCTAGAGGCCTTTATTAATACAGATCTTTCCTCTCTACTAAATCTGGACCATAGAGTAGAAAGATGAAATGCTTAGAGAAAGAACAAGAAATTTATTCCCCACCCCCAGTGTTTCCCAGAGACAGCCAAGCTCTGGATCTGCTCAGTCTCCACTAGAATTAACTTTTCTAGTCAAATAATTTCATCTTAGAATATTGTCCTTCAGCTGCTCAGAGACTGAATCAGTCACTCAATAGAAGAAACTGAGCACATGCCTAGAACACCTACAGTGGCCTGAGTTACAGGACAAAGCCATATTTTGCTTATTCTTAATATTTAACATGAGCACATGCCTAGAACACCTACAGTGGCCTGAGTTACAGGACAAAGCCATATTTTGCTTATTCTTAATATTTAACATCAGACACAAGTTACAGTATTCACATATATACATGACAAATGGATGACTGCACATGCAAATGGATGATCAGGTTCAGTTCCTTGTTAAGTTGAGGTTGAAAGAAGTCACTGAAAAAAATGCCTGCATGCAACCCAATTGTTTGAGTTTTATAGGAAACCTACGAGCATCCCAAAACTCTACGCTGCTTTGGAAAGATTATCGAGAAAAAGGTAATAACTCCACTAAAATGATAGAGCTTTCATTTGTCAGTCTTTGCTTCATTTGAACAAAAATATTATTTCTTCCTTTAATCCTTCAAGAACTGCAACTCCTTGCAACATGTTGCAAACAAAAAATTGCAATGACTATAATAGTCTCACACTACAAAGATTCAGTCAATTACTTGTTAAGGTCAGGAAAGAAAGTCCTCCAGTTCTTCTCTCAGGACCAATACACAGTCTGCTTCATCATTAGTTGTCTTCTGTGATAGTAGAGATGAGCCAGTGCAGGACTGCACTCTTGGAGAACAGACTGGTGTTCCTAGTGAGCACAAAGCACCCTCACAGGTGCGTAGTGGTCTACTCCCATGACTGGAGTGCTGCAATGGAGGGATACAAGCTTTTTAGGAAGGACAGGATGGGAAGATGAGGAGGGGAAGTTGTCCTTTGTGAGACAGCAGCTGGTATGCATTGAGCTCTGCCTAGGGATGTATGAGGAGCCACTTGAAAGCTTATGGATAAGGATTAAAGAGCAGACCAATACAGGTGACATTATAGTGGGTGTCTGCTATGGGCTGCCTTCTCAGGAAGAACAAACAGATGAAGCCCTCTACAGACAGCAGCAGCCTTGCATTTACAGGCCCTGGTCCTCATGGGGGACTTCAACCACCCCAATATCTGCTGGAGGGACAACACAGCAGGATATAAGCAATCCAGGAGGTTCCTGGAATGTATTGATAACTTCCTCCTCCAAGTGATAGAGGAGCCAATGAGGAGAGGTGCTCTGCTGGATCTCACTCACCAACAGTGAGGGGCTTGTTGGGAATGTGAAGGTTAAAGGCAACCTTGGGTGCAGTGACCATAAGATGGTGGAGTTCAGTATCCCAAGGGCAGGGAGGAGGGTGAAAAGCAAACTCACAGCTCTGGATTTGAGAAGAGCACGCTTTGGCCTCTCCGAGGATTTGCTTGGAAGAGTCCTGTGGGATAAGACCTTGGAGGGAAGAGAGGGCCCAAAAAAACTGGTTAATATTCAAGGATCACCTCCTCCAAGCTCAAGAGTAATCCATCCCAGTGAATACTACGGTCCAGTCAGCCTCACCTCAATCCCTGGGAAGGTGATGGAGCAGGTAATCCTGGAAAACCATCTCCAGGCATGTGAAGGACAAGAAGTTGATTGGGAACAGCCTCCAAGGATTCACAAGCTTCTATGATGAAATGACTGACTTAGTCAATCAGGAGAGAGCAGTAGGTATCATCTATCTTGATGCATGTAAGGTATTTGTCACCATCTCCCATAACAGTCTCATGAACAGGTTGCTGATGCATGGGCTGGATGAGCAGGTGGGTTTGAAACTGACTGAATGGCTGGGCCCAGACAGTGGCAGTTAGTGGCACAAAGTCTAGTTGGGAGGCCAGTAACTAGTGGTGCACCCCAGGGGTCTAAACTGGGTCCTGTGGAGTGAGACCCAGATCATCCAAGGAACCATTTCATGGTAAGGAAATAAGCAAGAACACTTCTAAAAACAAAAAATTAATCAAGAAATCTGACAATCATTAAATGTAATGATTAATACATTTGTTAGCAGGAAAATTGCATGCTGACTACACATCTGTGAAAGGCCTAGAGCACAAGTCTTATGAGGAACAGCTGAGGGAACTGGGGCTGTTTAGCCTGGAGAAGAAGAGGCTGAGGGGAGACCTCATGGCCCTCTACAACTACCTGAAAGGAGGCTGTAGCCAGGTGGGTGTTGGTCTCTTCTCCAATGTAAGATGCAATAGGACAAGGGGAAATGGCCTCAAGTTGCCTTAGGGAAGGTTTAGATTGGACATTATGAAAAATTTTTTCACTGAAAGGGTTGTTAAGCATTGGAATGGGCTGCCCAGGGAAGTGGTCAAGTCCCCGTCCCAGGGACATGGTTTAGTGGTGGACTTGGCAGGGTTAGGTTAACGGTTGGACTTGATAATCTTAAAGGTCTTTTCCAACCTAAACGATTCTATGATTCTAACAGATCCCTCCCTCGGTTCTGCACGCGAGCCTGCCAGAGGGCATGCACCCCTCTCCCAGTGGTATCAAGGGATCAAAGTTTGTCAAGGGATCAAGGCCTCCTGACCCAAGAACCCAACAGGACATAAGCCAGGCAAGACTGAGAAGTAAATGACAACAAGGAGCCACACACCAAGAACGGGGTCCCCTTGGAAGGGTTGTGTGGGATCCCAGGCACTGCTTGCCCATATTCTCTATATTGGCTGTCTGTGTATGGTTTGGGGGGTGAGGAAACTACCTCCTTGTCAACTGTAGTGAATTCCTCTCACAAATTGCTTACTTGGCCCATGTGCAGCTGTACTGTGGAGACAGCTGGTCTTCACATATTTGAGTTATGTGTGCCGTGAGAACTCTTACTCTTGGTGTAGGAAAGGTCATGGTCTGACCTAACCTTCGTCTGTGACAGTGATGCAGTGTTTATCTGCCCTTGAAGAAAAGAGAAGAAAGTAATACCTGAATTTCCTCTCCGGTAGTGAACGTAGGGATTTACTTGCTCTTCATAGAGAACTGTGCAATGTTAGGAAAACAGTGTTTACAAGACAAAGCTCCTGATGGCATTCAGAGCTACTTTTCAACTGCTCGTCAAAGTGGCTGCAGTCTGAGCTACTGGGGCACAAGAATAAATCCTAAAATTAGCAGTAGTGGTTGCAGTTGCACATTCTGACTCCCCTTTTGTAGCTGCCTCCAATAAAGAATTAAAAACAAAGAGGTGCTGTTAACCTTGTATAATTCTTATGCAATAGCCAAATAGGAAAACAATTGGAGAAAATGTCAAGAGAGAAATCACTCTTGCATTTCACAGAAATAAAGTAGAATGTTGTTATCTTTCTGAATTTCCATGTTTGCATCACATTTGAAATTGATATTTCCTAACACGATTTAAATAAGTTGTGAATATACTTCTCTGATTTTAAAAACCTGATTATTTTATCCCAAGGAAGATCTGTGCATCATCTGAATGACACACATTTCGGGAGCTGCTTGTGTTCTGCTGAAAAGTCATTAGACTAAGGATGACGAATGGTATATGTTAGAAACTCAGCAATGTAATTATGTGCAAGAACTCTGCTACGGCCTTTGGTGATAAACTACAGTCCAGATCCAGTCCTTGAGGATCCAGGCAGTATTACCTTATGAATTACGCAGCCTGACTCACTGCTGAGTCTCTTCGCTGTAGTCTCAATGCTGTGCGGCGTGCTCCCACCCTGTGGGAAACGTGAAGGCAGTGACCAAAAGAGCATGTGTACAATGCAACCATTTCCTTTCAGTATTTGTATTACAGTCTCGCTTCCTTTTTTTTAATGTGTTCAAGTGAAGTGTCAGCTTTGCATGCAGAACTCAGATATACTCTTTTCAATCAGCCAAGCTAAAACTTGGTGACATATATTTAAAAACAAAACCCCAGCAACCAAGTATCTGGTAGTTTTGTTATGATGTACACGTGCTCTTCGGTCCATCCAGGCATGTGGAGTCCCCAGGCTGTGTTCTGGAAATTGAGGGAAGTTGAGAAATGAGTATTTAGAGCAAGATGTGTTGGGTATACAGAAAGTTTGATTTCCCCGCCCCTGATGACGCATTTGGTTTGTGTCAGCTCCCTTGCTTGTGCACTATGTATATGCTGTTCCTACGACTCCCCGTTGGCGCTCTGCATGCTAACAACCAGCTACTGTGTGGTGTTTATGGAAGTGGGTTGACTAGAGGGAAGGATGCCGAGGAGAAGAGGCACACAAACCACACTCAGCATGCAAAGAGGTCTTGAGAGGAAGAGGTGGGTCATTGCCTTCTCCTGCTTCTGTTCTGGCAGATGTGTCTGCTCAGATGTGCAAGAAATTGCCAAATGGCCTTTTTTTTTTTTTTTTTTTTTTTTTTTAATCTCCAAGAGGGGTAGAGCAATGGGAGCTTTAATATTACCAAGGAACTGAGAAGATCTGGACCTGTGCTGAGATTTGCAGTAGGTATAATATTTAGTATATGCCTAGAGGAATTTTCAAGTGGTGAATTGTCTGTACTTCTTACTGAACCCAGTGTGAATCCTTGGAGAAGATAATCTGACTTCAGAAGGCTAAAGAAATAAGGAGGGAAAATGGGAAAATTGGGCAAAACAATGGGAGATCTATCAGGCTGAAGGAAGCCAGCTTTTCCTGAGAAAATGCCATATCTTTAGGTAAAACTAGGAAGCCCATGCCAAACCTGCCTCAGGTAACTTTATTTTTTCACATGGATTGTTTTGAAAGTGGCTGGCAAAGTTGTCTCTGTTCTCATACCTCAGTCCAATTTAGTCACTGGCTACCAAGGCTGGTAAGAGGAATAGGACCCAACTTTTGCTGAAGCATTGAGGATCCCAGAAGTGTTCTTTACTGGATTATTTTTAGGTATGTCAAACTGTCTTGAATGAACTAGCATTCTGCATTCCCAGATCCGCTTGTTGTAAGTCTGGTCTTTGACTTTTCTGAGCTTTAGTTAACAAAATTTGTATTCTCTACATTTTACTCAAAATTAGGTATAGCCGATGACATTGTGTCGTTGTTTTTTTGGGGTTTTTTCTTGAAAAATGTGATAATAATTAGCCATTTCTCCTTGTGAATTTGATTTACTCATGTGGAGTGCAGGCCAACCCTCCTTGAGGCTGGTTATTTTGCTAGAATGGCAAATGTTCATCTGTGGTCTTCATCAAATGAAGACCTTGGGGAGAAATTGGGACACTATGTTCAGGTGAAGGACACTGTTCCTCTCTGTCCCCACACCTAATTTAAAGAACCCAGGTAATTGGTAAGCTGGTGAGAACAGATGTTTTGGCAATGCAGATTCCACTTATGACTAGAATAACTTATGTCTGAGTGTGCCATGGTGATCTGAGCCAGACAGGTGCTTTAGATATGCCTCAGAGCCTTCTTTTGCAGGTGACACTGGAGAGCTCAGGTGGCAAGTCTTTCTCTTGTACTGGCAACGCCCAGGCATATGGCACAAAAGTAGCTGGAGATGGTGGGTGGGCCTGTGGGTTTGAGATCCCTGAGGAAATGACCAAAGCATGAAGCTGGTGAAGGGTCTAGAGCACAATTCTGATGAAGAGCAGCTGAGGGAACTGGGGTTGTTTAGGCTGGAGAAGAGGAGACTGAGGGGAGACCTTATTGCCCTCTACAACTGCCTGACAGGAGGCTGTAGCGAGGTGGGGGTCAGCTTATTCTCCCTGGTAACAGGTGATAGGATGAGGGGAATGGCCTCAAGTTGCACCAGGGGAAGTTTAGACTGGATATCAGGAAAAATTTCCCCACTGAAAGTGTTGTCAAGCGTTGGAACAGGCTCTCCAGGGAAGTGGTTGAGTCCCCATCCCTGGAGGTATTTCAAAGACGTGTAGCTTAGGGACATGGTTTAGTGGTGGACTTGGCAGTGCTAGGTTAACAGTTGGACTTGATGATCTTAAAGGTCTTTTCCAACCCAAATGTTTCTGTGAGTATGATTCTTTGACCTAGAAGAGGCTGAAGGCAAGTTTAGGTGCTGTGGGATGCCCTGCTGCAGCCATTTGGCTGCTTCTGAAGAGTGGATCAGATAGGACTGGTTGAGATAATATTTTGGCTCCCCACAGATTTACACCTATATTTGCCTTCTCTGTGGCAGTTCAGGTAAAGAAACCCCCTTTGTTTATGTGGGAGTTTGGACATATGACTGAGGAGCGTTACTTTGCAAAAGACTGCTTTGGAGACTTGTGGTAAGTCTTGAGCTTTCTGCAAATCAGCTAAAATGTATCTGTCTATTTATTTCTGCCTTTCCTAATCCCTGGGAGGGATTTTTTCACCAGACAAGAGCCTAAGTCACAGACTGAAAGCCTTGCAGCTGAATTTTGTCATGGATTCATCACTTGCCTATTGGTAAGCCATCTGCAAATAAGATAATTGTCTGTAATTTGGGTTATCTCATCTAAAGACCTCAATTTCCATTGCTAAAATATGAGCCTAATGCATATGACACAAGGATATTGTGTAGAATAACTCACTGTATCTATTGAAGAGCTCTTTGCAGGTGTGGAGTGCTTGTTAATGGCTAATTAGCATTATTTAACCGTACTTCCAGCCATTAAAACTCCACTGTCCCAAATGAAACCAAGTCAAGCTTTTATTCTAACCTGTACATAGAGAATAATTTTTCCAGCCATAACTGTGTGTAACTTGCCATTTGTTCTCATCTGATCCACTTACTAGCTCTTGACAGTGAATTGAATTCAATCTCATCTGTCTCCATGGCTCATATGTTCCTAGACTTCATCCTGAAAACCTCTCCACACAGTTAACACAATAAATCCCCATTTGTTTAATGGAGCAATTGCACCATTTCAAGCAGTCGAGGGGTGAGAGCCCTACTCAATGAGCAGGGGTGCAGGTTAAAAACCATCACACTTAGCAGGAAGCCTTTTAGACTGGTAGAAAAGGGACACAAGAGAGGGCAGTAGCTCACCCATTGCAGGTATCACAAAGCTGCAGAGAGCCTTTCTCCAAAAGAAGGTACCTGCTTTGTTGGTTCAGGTATACCCCAGAACAGCAAGTACTTCATCTCTGCATATACCAAGACACAACAAACTAGGATAACACAGCGTTTTCTTTCTTCTTGGTTTCACTGGCTGGAGACAAGTTCGTTATTCATTTACTTAGAACAAGCGTCAGAGCAGGCTGTGGAAAGTAGCACAAAAATACCCGTCATTATCTGTAATTGCACTGTGATGTTTATTACCGTGTTTCACAAAAGTGATTTCCTTTATGAGACAATTTCACGCCTTACTACTTCCTAATGCATCTTGCTGCTACCTTCGAATGTACAATTTTAGAAGACATTTCCACAAAATCTTTTTCAGTTCCCAAATTTTAAAATATTCAATATACTCTGGCGTGAATGTCATTAGGCTTTAGAAACTGTAGATCTACCGTGTTTACTTTTAAATTTCATTTTCTAGAAATACTCAGTGCCTTGTATCATCAATCACATGTTGCTATTTCTGCAGGCTGATGAATCCAGTTCCTTGGTTCAGCAAAAGTTCACTTTTCGAGGGGTCACGGTGGGAACATGTTATCTTGGAAGGAGTTTTCGGCAGTTTCCCATTTTCTCCTCCTTGCGTGTGCTTAGTTGTTTCAGCATTCGTGACGCCTTGCTGAAATCCTGTCTCTACAAGCTCAATTCCTGCTTCAGGTGGATGGTGTAGTCTCATGTGTACCCTTCAGGTGTTGCGGCTGAGCTTGCCTTCTAAGCAGGAGAGCAGAGGCTTGACCTAGAGCTCTTTGAAATCAACCTTTCTATTTACTCTTACTGGGTTTTATACTGAGTTAGCAGCATCCTCCAGTCAGTTGCAGCCCTTGCCACAACTTTCCCTGCCCAAACCCCGGCACAGAGCAGCCCGTCATCATTTCTTTCATCCTTCTGCCAGTTTTTTCAGTTCAGCCTGAGTGTCTGCTGTCTGATGTTTCTGCCACAGGACATAGGTTTTACAGTAAACAAGAATTGTTTTAATTTCTCCGAGATAAATTACCTGTAGAAAAAAAAAATATTGTTGCTTGAAAAAGCTAATTGCACTTAGTCAGTCTAAAACGCACCAGTTAGTGTGTCTCATTTCAGAGCTGGAGGCATGGTTTCTGAGCCCCTTTGCTCTGCTCTCATGTCAAAGGCTGCTCCTAGTGAGCGCCGCTGGCTGGAAATGTGTACCTGCTGTGTCAGAGCCAGCAAAGCAAAGGGGCAGGACATGGTACTAACCCCATCCGAGCGAGCTCTTGTGCTCCAGGCTACAGGAAGGAGTGTGCTTGCTGCACCATCTGAATTGGGGATGGGCCAGGAAAATAAAACGGAATCAATCACATGCGCAGTATGAAGTTTACATTACAGCGGATGAGGGAATGGTGCGCGTGTGTCAGGAGAGCAAGAGGAAGAGAGAAAGGAAAGAAAAATTCACAATTACTGGAAAAAAAAAAGTTAAAAACCTGTATGTTCCGACCTGATGCTAGTCAAATTTCATAGTAGTTCTGAATGAATGGAAAGCTAGAACCACCTGAACCTAAATATCCTTGTATGGTAGTCAGTCCTGCTAGATGCACGTGTAAATCCAACAAAAGAACTTCTGTGTCCACAGATGAAAACATACCTGTGTAAATCCTCTCACCCCTTCCTGCCTACCTCGCCCACCTTGAACTTCTAACTAGGAGGAATTGGGAAAGGACACTGTTGGATTTGCAGTAAAATTTGGCCATGCACATATGATGTAATTATATGTCGTGCTAGACAATAGCTGTATTATGTCACCCTGATTAAAAAATGGACTGCTGTGTCAATAAGCTACTGCCTATCATGATGTCAGTCTGTACAATGCTGTTGATTTGGCTGACTTCTAAGCAAAAGAATTATAATATGTTTCCTCTTGATCACTTTAATAAATCCAAGTCGATCTTTCATCCAACATGTCAAGGGATCTGCCAGCAAGCTTAGCAATTAATGAGAATAATGACCTGCTATAAAACAAACAACAGTGAATTAAAAGTACAGGTCACATCTGCATTTGCCAACAAGATGCAGATAACTTTTTTCCCAGCTGTTCTTAATTCTCATCTTTAAAAAAAAACATAGATACTAGGGAGTGTCTGTTAATTGCAATTGAACTTAGGTTCCTATTTGAGTGCTCAAAGATTTTGGCTCACAAATAGGGACAGCTTATACTAAGTCTGCTGCAGTGATTCTGTCCCCAAGCTTTTTGCTCTGTTCTTCTTCAAAGACTTCTGTCCCTGCTTCTGGGATTGCTCAGCTAATCATAAAGAATTTGCAGATCTGCTTATGTCATAGCTGGATGCATTGGGAAAGACCAAAGCTGATGCCAGTTTATGTTAATGTTTCAGAATAATACAGCATCTACTTCACCAGAAGCTGAGCTGGTCCTGTAAGGAGGGAGGCAGACATCTAAAATGGGCAGATTGTTGAGACAGAAAATTCTTCTAAGCTCTGCTGAGCTTATCTATATCTACTAATGAGTCAGAGCTTTAATTCCAAATGAATTAAAAAGATCAACTTGAGAGAGTTTTGCACTTGAGTATTTTTAAGAATCCAGCCCTTAAATTCCTAAGTTATTTTGATGGTAGGGCCGAAGCTCTTGAATCACTTAGACTTTGCAATGTTGTACCTAAAATACTGTAATTCCGTTAAAAAAATTGTACAACCCAGATGTTATCTGTAAAAAGTGTTCTTGATCAAAAAAAGTGCATACTCTGAGTGAATGCACTGTTTCTGGTTCACACTTATAATTAAAAGGGTTTTATTTTAAAGGTTAAAGGCTTTACATTTTTGGACAAACATGGAAGTGAAACTGTGTTATATTTTAGCATAAATTTTAACAGCACTTCTACTTTCCTTTCGTGTTGACACAGGCCACATTGGTAAGATTTTATCTGCATAAAAGATAAGAAACATCCCTGTTACAGTACTGGGGAAGATGGGTGAAAGTGTAACAAGTCAGAGGCAAAACTCTCGCTTAGTTTAGTGAAATCGGAGTTTTCCTAGTGTGTTTAGGAATATATTAGTTCTTTGTAAAAAAATCTTGTTCTTTCCCTTAGAATAAAACACCAGAATCAATAGGTATGAGAGCAGAAAGAGTCGCTGTACTAGCATAAGCATCCAAACACTGCTGGAGACATTATTACCTGAACAATGTGGTTTTATTTGCTTGGATTATTCAGCATGTGAAGGTACATTGGTTGCTTCTCATATGTGTATTCATATCAAAGCCAAAACTCATTTTTGTCAGATCCTGCGTGGGCGACCCTTAGAGCTCCAAGTCACTTGGATACGAGTCCCAGCTTCCTCCTTGGCCTCCAAGAGGGCACGTCGAAATGTCTTTTTTACTTGTTTTTGAAATACTGGGCCCTTCCTGACTCTCTGTGCTGTCTTCTCAGAGCTACCAAACTGGTGGCTCTGTCAGCGTAGCCATCAGCTCCCAGCCCTTGCTCCCGGTGGCCGTGCAGTCTCGACCACCCTCATCTTGGGCAGAGGGTGCAGGCTCTCGTAACACACAACAATTTCTTGGTCAGTGGCTTCATACGAGCTCAGACAGATGCGCCATCATTTCTCAAACAAGGGTTATTTCCTAGGGATAAAATGGCAAATGGCTGGTTTGGCTCTAACGCTGCTCGCCCTTTAGCTGGGTTTCCAGCCCGCCTGTCAGATTTGTGGTGGATTGTGAGCATCTTCTGATTTCAGGCGAGTGCTTTTCATGTGGCTTATGTCCGTTCAAACGCAGTATGTTCTGTGCTCTGAGACATTTCCTGACCACGCAGTTGAAATTTGTGATTAATTAGATCTCATCAGGTTGGAATGTAGTTAATTACAAAACCAGAGGTAATTGTTTCAAGGATGATGCTTGCATGTATAATTTTTTCCTGTTGTTCCCCCCCGCCCCCCAATTCTACTATTGAAAAACAACCTGGTTTTTGTTTTGCTGTGGAAAGACCCCATACAAAGAGGAGACACAGCTAAACTCAGCTGTGCACAAAAGGTTGTTGAATGAAAGTATGAGAAAATGAAGAAAAGGAAATAGTTTTTTCACTACCTCTTTGAAATCTAGTAAAGGGGCCTCAGACTGGTAAAGTTCAAACCTGGCCATTTACTTTAAAAGTAAAACACTGAAAACCAGGTACTTCTAGCAAGAAATTTCTGTAGTTTTTTTCTTATGTAGTGTGAACCTGCTTCTCCTGATAGGGTTTGGGAGATGTCCAGTGTAGCAATACACACCTATTTTGTACCTTACTGCATGGAGCTTCACATCCAGTTGGGTTTATCTGGTATGTGGTATTTAAGTGGTGGTTGCGTTTCATTTATCAGCTCATAATTTTTCATGCACATAAATATGACAAAAGGCACGCCAAAAGGAATATCTGCCTTTGGATTGAAATGATCCATTAATATGAAAGACCAAGATGTATCAACACTGTTTGTATTCTGTATACGTGCATATGCTAAATAATTTTGTTTTCAGAGTAGATATATTATGACTTTCTGACTCTGAAATAATTACAAGCCTCAGCTGTAGCTGAAGTGTTAGTCACAGTGAATTATCTCTGCCGGTAATGTTGTGAATATATAGAATATTAATACGGTGTGGGGCAGCAACAGTGAAGATGAATCTGTGGCTGTACTGAGTGTTCACCTTTCCAGACAGCAGCACTCATCTCTCTCTCAGTACTTGCCCCCATCCACGTGTGTAAAACTGGGAAATGCTATTAAAATCAGATCCTTGTTTTCAGTAAAAAACATTTTTTTAAATGGCTTTCTCAGAAAAGACTTGCATTCTTTAGTTTTCCCAGATCTTGTGTACCAGGTCCCACACCCACCCTCACACGCCCTGGTGTCTCAGTGCTCTCAATACTTTCCAGTGCTGTGCTTAATGGTAAGACCAAAATGTGCCCAAAGCGGTTTATTTTATTATTCTGACTATACTAGTTTGCTAACATTTTGGTTTCTTCAGCTTTTCTCAAAATGGCTAGCGCTCACAGCTTCTTTTATTTTCCCAGTGATATTTGGGGATACTTGAGCATATCTGGAAATTACAGTGCGGGTAACTAAAATAGGAATTCAAATAAGCTTAAGTGCTTCATTTGGAAACCTTTGCTGTTGCACTCATAGGCAATGATCAGTCTGAGCAACAAGTATTATAGTCACCACTATAAATTATTATTAAACCTATCTTTAAAAAATAAATAAATATATATATATATATAGTTCTGAACGAAGAGAAGAATGTTACAAGTTTAGAGGGGTTGCCCAGAAGGCACTCTGCACTGCACAAGCATGTGTGAGCTTAAGAAGACGAAGGCTGTTGCTCCCCCTCTTCGACAAGGCAGCAAAGACAGACAACCACATCCTCGCTGTGCACTTTGTGTTCTCAGCTGCAGTTTGGGGGTTACCAAACCCACTAATTCCTCATTCGGCAGGGACCTGAGCTAGCTTCGGCTATGGGATTTTTGCTCCCTGAGATGAACGCGAACGCTGGCACGCTTCACTGCCTGGGGTGTACTATCAAGCATGTCCTCTACAGGTTTTTACTGTCTGCAGAAACTACTAAAATAGTGTCTGATCATATAGATCAAGTGGTTTTTTTCCTCTAACTAAACAGAATTTATATTTTTAGCCACTGATTTTTTTTTAACATTTTTTGTTCATTCAAGAGAGTGGCGGTTTACAGTATATGTTCAGTTGTAGCTTGTATCCAGAGAGCGATGATGTTATGTCTTTAGTGAATTAGATGGTAACGATTGAATTTATCAGAGTAGAGTGCCAGGACAGCATGTTTACTACTTTATTTTTTTGTAATGAAGGAAGAGAAGAACACCTGTAGGTGGCAATAGTACTGAAGCTGTAGCCATATGCCATTGTGGGTTTTTTAATTAGTAGATTACTATCAAGTTAATTTTCAAGTTAGCTTTCCGCAAGTCCGATTCAATAAACTGCTTTACTGATGCCGAAGGCCAGGGCAAGATGGTCCCTAATGTCTGACTGCCAATCTCAGGGCCAGATTCTCCACCCTACTAGCACTGTCTAGCTTAAGCAAACTCAGAGATGGCTTTAGAAGTTTTGTTTCAGCATTTGTCTATTTATGTATGTATTTTCAGTCAGTGGGTGCTGACACAGATTTTTTAATGCCAGCGTTGAGAGAAATGTGACTTGTTTATCATTCGCGTTATTTTAACTCACAATACAAGAGGCTACAATAACATAGTCACAAATTAAAGAATTCTGTTGGTGAACTGGAAAGATAAAAAGTTGTGTGTCCCCAAAATAAAAAAAACAACGGTGTGCATGGATGAGGGTGCAAGTTCTAGCCTGTGGTTGCTCTTTCAAGAAGAACTCGTGGTGCTGATGGGTACCAGCAATATCTGGGGAGCGTAGCAGTACCTGTGCAGCTTGGAGGGCAGCCAAGGGAGAAGGTGTGCCGTGAGCGTGAGCAGCAGCACAAGGGACGCTCTCAGGGTTAGCAGTTGATGGGCTGGTGCACTCTGGGTTTCAGCTACGCTCCAGGCAGACCTCAGGCATTTTATATGTGGGCTGCTGTAACCCGGGACGGCTACAAAGTACGCTGGGAGGCACGAGTGGCGCCAGGTCTGCCGGAATCGGAGCAGTGTTCATGTGGGTTGTGCAACGCTTTTTGCAACGTGCTTCTTGAGTAGGAACACAGCTGAAGTGTCAGAAGTTACCAATTCAGTTGGTCGTTGCACTGTGAGGCACTGGATTTATCACTGTGGTGGCTAAAGACCAGCTAGGATTACAGAAGTATTGTAAACAACTGCACAGGTACAAAGTAATAAACAGTTCTTAATTTACAGGCTTTATCAGTATTCCTTCTGGATCATTATTACTCGATAGGTTATTTAAATGCCTACCGAAAATTAAATAAGGTCTTACTCTGACACAAATAGTTTGTATTAGATGAGGCAATGCTAACCGAATTGAAAAGTTTAAGTTCTATTTATGGCCCATTATCTGTGGTGGCATTTTTATTAAATTCCACAAAAAGGGGAAGTGACACATCCACTCAAAATTCCTGTTGCCACTAGAATAACTATTTGTCCAGAATATTATTTTGTGGGGGAGTCTAATTTATGCATTCCAAGTACTTTACTGGCTGATAATAGTTCAAAATAAAGAACATTTTTTTGCAGAAATTTAATCATTACCTTCAGCTGTGAATGCCCATTGCTCAAAGAAAATTGTCCCTGTAATTGTGCTACCATTTTAACTGGCATTTTAATTAAGGCTCTTCTGCTTATCAATGTAAAGCCAGGGACTGTTTGTTGCGCACCTGAATCCACCGACTAAAACGAGTAAGTTGGAGAAATAAAGTCCATGTAAAATGTTGGAGAGTTATTTGAAATAATGAAATAGTTGCAAGTGCCAAACTAACATGTGAAGTCAAAGTGAAAGAGAGTCAGCCTTGTGGTTGTGGTGCTGGGAGCAGCATGTGAGGTGGTAACTCTGTGACCTACTTTGCTGTGCTGATTTATTGGCATTAGTCATCCCGGTAGCCGAAACCCAAAATTCCACATCTGTTGATAGTGTTACCAAGATGCTTGTAAAGGGAAGTCGGTGTCGGTGGTTTCAAGCATGGCTATAGTTTGTCTCTCTGTGATTCATGATACCTGATTAGACTTGTCCCAGAAGGTTAGCACGTTGTTCTCCCTGATGTATTTTATCCCTCTTTTTCAATTTTTTTTGCCCTGCAGCTTCAAATAGTCCAGGCCTTTCAGAAAACTTTTATGGTAGTGGAATTCAGCAGTCAGATAGGAAGAAAAATACAGCTAAGACTGAGCTTGCGACTGGTGCGTGTAGGTCTTGTATTTAATTATTGATCCTAAATTATTTGAACTACCCTGCATCGTATGCTTGCTTTCTCGGCAGTCTGAGAGTTCAGCATTGAGGAGGAACAACACTACAGCCTCTAAAATGTTAAGAAAAATGAGCAGCCAACACACATTAGAGGAATTTTATAACAGTAGTGGTGGGTGGAAACAAGGTTAAAAACCTTTCTGTGAACCAAAGATCAGACACAGGTTTCTGTTGTCAGGGCTGGGAACTCAGTTAAAGAATGATGACCTCAGCTGACCTTAATTACCTTGTTGTGTAATGATCATAAAAAAAGGGAGAGGCTTAGAAATATTGCCTTTGCTGTCCTTATATAAATGCTGGGCAAGGAATTACTGGGTTACATAGCAGTTGAAGTTGTCTTTTTTGTGTGTATGTGCATGCTTCAAATCTGTGCTATGTATGAGTTTGTGGGGTTAAAAAATTAAAAATCTTCACTTGGTTACACAGGTTACTTAACTGCTGAGGAACCTGGGGCCACCCAACCCATGGTAATTGTGCTAGGCAATATAGATAAATGGTTTACAGTCCAGCAGTAATGTTCTAAAAACACATTGCACCTTCTCAGTTTTACAGCATGGGCAGATCCTACGCATAAGCTACAGGGTTCATAGGGGATATCAAAACATCTTTCAGCAAGTTACAGACTTCTGTGCTTGCTGTGCTGCCTTTTTCCAACCCATCATTGTCCTCTCTTGCAGGCAGCCCTCAAAGAGATGGTCTGGCCTGAGCCGTGGTGGGCACAGGGCTGGGGGAGAGCACACCTGGAGGTATTGCCTCCAGCTCTCTCCGTGATGAGCTCCTGTCTTTTGCCCTGCTCCAGGTTATCAAAAGGAAGCATCAGGAGATGGTGTTACATCTCCCTGTCTGACACCTCCTCCCAGTATGGTGGTGTACAGCTGACGGACCCTATAACCTGCCCTAGCCCTCTTTTGGCTGCTGTGGGACTTGAGCAGCCCCCGCAGAGGCTGGGGACTTTGCAGGTCAGCGAGAAGTCATGCTTGGCATGGCTGCGTGCTCCCACGCTGTGTCTGCCAGCTGCCGCCGCCGTGTCGCATTGGGCCCTCTCAGCGGTTAGCGTCTTCCCCGGAGAACGTAAAGCAGGGATGATGGTGTATTAAAAAACCAACATGCTTGTTGCTCTGAAAAATGCAAGCATATAGCCGCTGCTCGAGTTTTCCCTATCTCCTCCCTTGCTCTTCCCATACTGCTGCTTCCTCCCCTGCGCTATTCCGTGTCCTGTTGTTTTCTCCTCCCCGTATGTCCAGATGATGGTGCAACGCATGGGTTAAAAATAAGTCTTTTGAATTAGAAGCATGTTTACAGCAACAGCAGATGGGGGAAACAGAAATCAATAGAAATGGTTTTCTGGTTCACAGTTTCATTAATGTCTTCAACTTTAAAGGGATTTGAGACTTTTGTGAGGTTAAATGACCCGTTGCAGGTTACACAGACATTTCAAGTTACATAAAAATTTTAAGGCATAATAAAGTCTTCATGCGTGCTCCTGCTCCTGGGGATTTGAAAGGTTACTGCAGATTTCTTTTCCTGTTGCTATGCACTTTATTTTGATTCTTGGGAAGTATGGATGAAGGCAAAGGTAGCAGCTGTTTCAGGAGGCTGCCCATGAAGCAGGAGAGTTTTGCCAAAGCGTTTTAGGTACCTTCATCCATTCTTGTTCTGTCCTGCACAAGAGCAGACACCGAGTACCATGTGCTCTCCTTGCTTGTCTGTCAGCATCTTGTGTAGGATCCATCTCCGCTTCTTGTGTAGCGGCCTCTGAGTAAGCCTCAGCCCCTGAGCCTGTTCCCCTGTCCCCATCCCCATCTCCATTTTGTAAAAATGCACCCAGAGAAGGGTTATAAAACTGTATGTGCCCCAGTAACTTCCCGTGACAGTCCCTGGGATCCTGTACAGGCAGTGTAACATCTGAAAATATTTGAAAAACATAGCAACAGAAAGATGGAGCTACTGATGGTCCACCTCTCGTCCTCCCCAGATGAACCGTTGCGACTCAGTCCTTTCTGGGCATTTATCCAGGGTAACTGGTATTACTAAATAAGGCCACAGGCAGATTTTAACACAAAATAATAGCTTGAGAATTTATCATATCATGTCAGCGGAGGCAACAATATCTCTTGGCAGAGTTTCCCCCCACTCCACGAGTGGACAGAGCAGGACGTGTGCCTGCGTGTCAGCTCCTCAAGGACATGGTAGGTGACACCTGCCACCTCAGCCGCTGCCTCCTCCTCCTCCTCTGCTGATGCTAGAGGAAGGATCAGATGTGTAACTCCACAGCAAATGAAGCCATGTAGGACTGAAAGAAAGTGCTCTCTGTCCTCCACCTGCAACAAGAAAACATTCTTTTTTGCCGGAGCTGCAGCTAAAATGTGTGCACTGCACACTGTTTTTATTCTTGTTAGGCTTCCATTTATCAATGTACATTTAAAGATGAATGTTGACAAGTATAAGCAGATTGTTTACGTTGAGTTCTCTCACCTGAGGGCAAATTTAAAACATGGTACCGCTGCATTACAGCTTGCCAACAGATGCGGTGGATTGTTTCAGGCAAGCTTTCATGCGTCTTGCACATCACCTACACAGCAGATTGCTGAGTTTTGTTGCCGTGCTTAGTATCAGTTATAACTTTCTCAGTGCCCACGTGCTTTTAACTTCCCTTGAAAACTGGCTGCTGCCACAAAATAACCCAATTTCTGTTATTATTATAACATTTAAATGACATAGCGTGGTCAAAACAAACTGTCTGCGCTGACAAGAATTTCCATTGGTACACAGCTGAGGCATCAGCCTTCAGCAGAAGAAGAGACCTGGTTAACAACATCCATCTTCCTTACGATTTATTTCAAATTCATCTAACGCATCCATCCACTGTCTTCCATCTTTCGGAGAGGCTGACAGAAATTAGATTGGTTGGAAACTGTCTGCGGGGTGAAATTCATCCTGTGCTGACAGTGTAAAAACACGTGACGATACCCCTGACGGTGGTACAGAGCCCAATGCGGGGAGAGCTCAAGAGGTTCTGGTCTGGGAACAGTGTCATCACTGGTTTGTTTAACGGCATCATATTTGTGTTATATTAGAGCACAACTGCTATAAACAATTTATATATATAAAAAAATTAAAAATACCCTTTGGACTGATATTTGAAGGATGCCTGTATGTGTCAAGTCTTTCAAGTAAGCCACAAAATCAAAGGATGCAGGAAGATCAAGGTTGAATATTAATCAAAGGTTGCAGCGGGAGGCCTTTCGGACTCCCTGTTTAGCAGTGTTAGTGCTGTGGCCGTATCTGACAGTTAACCCTGGGTTTCTTTTCTGTTATTTTGTTAGCACCTCACCTTGGTGCTCTCCAGATTTCTTTTAAGGAAAGGTAGATTAAAAATGAAGTAAAAAGACCAAGTAGATTATATGGGGAAAGTTAAGTTTTAATAAATGATGCACATACTATAGCCCTGAGTGATGGATAATTCAGTAAAATATCAGTGTGCCTTTGAAATAACCTTATGGAAGAGCCGTTGGCCATAAATTACGTCAATAACTTGTATGTACGCATTTTTTAAATCTGGAGAATAGTTTCCATGTTCCATGCAACACTATCTGACACGGTCAGCATATTCTTCAATGTACCTGCATAAATACATCAGTGTCTTTGCAAAACTACGTTAAATTCGAAGTACAAAGAATTAGTCCTGAGCATCTGTTGCAGCACGTAGCATCTCACCTACATGGTAAATGCCTCCACGGCTGCTCCAGAGAGTGATGCTGACCAGTATTGACAGTGCGATGGACGAGGTGCAACTGAATTGCCATGTCTCGTGTCTAGGAACCCCCATATGTCTAAGCAGGAGCACTATATGCTGATCAAATCCTTGATGATCAAAATCAGTTTAATTACTATCATTAGATTCGAATCAGAGCGGTAACATACATACAGAAACCTAGGGGCACGTTTCAGAGTTTTCTTCTGGGGAACAAACTGTCATCATGTATATGACTCTTAGGTAGCTTTTCTGCACTCGTTCAGTTAAATCCTAGTAAATGGAATTAGGAAAAGCCAGCTAGAACAAATTATGTATTTTTTCCCTCCTCCTGAGACACTCTCCTGGTGGAAGTGCTCCTGCTAGCTTGCAGCCAACCTATTAATATGAGAACACTGCAGCTGCTCAGTATTAAAACTACAAGTTTTCGTACAGCTTCTCAGACTTGTGATTCAAGAAATGATACTATTGCATGTTGTCTCTCTCTATATATGTATCTATAAATATACATGTTTATTTACATAGCTAGAATTTGTGTTTATAAATTCTAGCTTGAAATTGCTAGACATACACAAGTAAGTGTGACTGAGGGTTCCATATCTCACATTCAAAGGTATCCAAGTACCACAGAATTTATGGTGAAAAGAATTTCAAATTTACTAGTGGCTGAAAGCAAGATTTTGTTGCACACCTCCAGAGGGACTGTAGTAAACTACAGTCACTGATGTTGCATCTTATTTGAATGGTCCTGCAGAACATGAGAAGAGCTTGCTCATTCCAATTACAGGACTGATTTTTTTTCCCCTAGTTTAATGGCTCTCCACAATTATCAAACTAAACCCCATCAGCAATAGCAGAAGAGATTTGGGAGAGTCCTTATCTGTTGAAAATTGGTAGTGCTCACAGAAGTTAAAAAGCTTGTCCCAATTTAGGACATTTTAAAAATCTGTTGCAAAACCTAATTACTAAAAAACAGCTCAGAAACCTCTCCAATCGACCCATAACGTGCAAACACGTCCACTTATTTTTTTCTTCTTGGAACAAAAATGCCCTCTTCAGGACTGGTACATCCCTTTCAAAAAAAAAAAAAACAAACCCCAACCCCAAACCAACCTTGTTCCCACTGCCTTATTTTTACTATTTACTCTCCATCCAGTGCAGTGACCAGTTGACAACTGCTCAGGCTGTTGGCAGACTGAAGTCAAGAAGGCACAGCGTGTGTGTTCCCCCTACACACCATGCAGTGCCACCTGTAAACTGCTCGCTCTGCCTATAAAATGCTGTAAGCACTGGGGAGGTATACGTTAATAAGGTGCGTTTCCGTAGAATACCTAATGAACGAAGAGAAGATAGCTTGAGCGATGTATTTTTAACCTCAAAGTTTTCTGTCTAGTGTTTTTCTTGTTTCTGAGATTACAGGGCAGTATAAAGACATGTTGAAAATAGTAGGCATTTGTTTGCTGGAAGTGTCATTCACAGCTACTGAGGAGTATTTATTTTTTGTTTTATTTTAATTTTTAGTATCCCTGGAGTTATTTAAAAGACATGGTACTTAGGGACATGGTTTAGTGGTGGGATGGCAGGGTTAGGTTAACGGTTGGACTTGATAATATTAAAGGTCTTTTACAACCTAAATGATTCTATGAATATTGGAAAACCAGGGGAGGGGGAAATGCTCATGTGCATGTGTTTACTGATGCATGTTTGTATGTGTGTAGATCTAGAAGTTACAAAAGGAAACAAGAGGGCTATGTCAAGAAGTTTTGGGGGAATCAAGTCAAAAAGAGGTTTGTTGCAATGCAAGTAAGTTGTAGGGAGCATCTGTGCATGCAAAGAGGAAAGAAAAAGGTATCTCTAAATAGAAAACAGCCTTGTAGGGGGAAAACCTGCTGATTTGGGGGTCTGTTAATTTCTTCTGGTTTTAAATCGCTGTATGATTTTGATAGATGGGGGGGAAACGTCTTGCTGAGAGCAGTTAATAAACATTTGTTTGTTTTTATTCTCATCTTAAGAAGAGGATTCACTTTAAGCTATTTAAATGCTTAGGGACATTGTTTAACTTTTAAATGTTTACCCTGCTGCCTGTCTCCATTCACTACAGAGGAATGCAAGAATTCCCTGCTGATTTAGTTGAGCTTATCTACTTCTTTTCTGCATCAGTAAAGCTGAGTTGTATACAGATGCGGCCTTATTTCTTACTATTGGATGCCTTAGAAAAATAAATACATTACGGTTTTGGGGACTGACCAGGCAAAGCCCAGTTAAGTAAAGGAAATTTCATTATCAATCAGTAGCAAGAGGAAAGTTTATACAGATTTAGTGAAGCATCCCCTGGAGGTGACACGTTCTTAGAGAAGTCAAGAGCATAGCTTTCCTGTTGGGTCACTTATTTTAGTTATATATAAAGATTTTTTTTCCCTTTTCTAGCAAACCAGATAACAGTTTGCATACCTCAGACGCTTTATCTCCACAGATGTTCTCATGCCACATTTGCATTATTCTTGGTCCTTCAGGCGGTCCTGTTAGTTTTCATCTTTTCCTCATCATAATTTCAGCAGCTGGTATTACGTTATTCATATAATTGCTGATCTCAACTCCACCAGAACATTCACTCTAAAGCTTCCCGCTAGGTTTTTGCTTGGATGAAGCTATTTGTTATTTTTCCAAGGCCTGAATGAGTCACACTGTTATTGAAGTTCTGTTAGAAAATGAGAAAATAGTTCATTTTAAAGGGTTAATTGTTCATTCTGGGGTGCCCATGCTTTTACAGATTTCCATAAATGTTAGACGGCTTAACATTTAACTGTACCCTCACTCCTTATCTTTTACAAGGATAATTAACCTTTGTAAAGATCCACAGTACATTGATGTTAAGAGTATTTGGATACAAACATTACCCAACGTGCTAGGATGCAATCAAGCCCTTGGCAGCTAAGAATGTGATTGCATGATCAACCTTCATCCTTATTTCTGACTTCTGCTAGGTTCTGCCTTCTGCCCTCAGGTGTGATTCCCTGGCCGCTTTCCTGAGCCAACGCCACAGCCGGAGAAGCTGTGCAGCCAGTCAGATGACAGAGCTTATAAAACTAATACGTATGTATTTTTGCAATCCGATAATCTATTTTGTTTTGACAGAGGTAGTTTTCACCTGGATCGGCTCTCTGACCAGCTCAACGTGGTTGCATCCAAACTGCAACCCCGCCTGAAAGATAGGGTACCAGACCAAAGGCAGGCTGCCCTGAGAACGCACACAGGCGCAGCATCACAGGCTACCAGTCACCAATTGAACTTGCTAACTCTGAAGCAGGGGCACCCAAGTAGTCAGTGGGTTTGGTCCCAGCTTAAGTACATAGAATAAATAGGCCTCTGCCTGTGTTACTGCCGGTGGGCAGCTGGCGTGGGTTGCCTCCAGGCCAGTATGTGAGTACCTGGCCGTTTCTCTTTATGGCCCTCAGGCCTCTGATACCATCCCCTGCCCGTGGGTTCAAGGCCACAGCCAGTGGCTGTGCTGTCAGGAAGCCGCACCCGTAGCTGGGATCGTTCTTTTATCTACGCAACAAGGGCATATATAGAGAGTGCCCTTCCGCGGCTGCTTGCTCTTGCTCCCTGTGCAGTTACAGCAGAGCTACGGGTACGTGCCAGAGCCGCTCTGCCTACCAGCCAAGGCAGAACTGTGCCTCTCAGCTTCAGCAAATCCTCAGACCATGCCTAGAGTTTCAGCGGCGCCAAACAGAACCGCTGGAAAATGGTAGGTTATTTTCATGAAAAATTGCGGCAGAAATGAAAAATAAGTGAAACGAAGAAATGAAAATGAAAAAAAAAAAACCCTCTCTTAAAAGAGTTTTTCCTGTTAAATTTTCAAATGGTGAAAGCATTGTGATGCGTTGTTTTAAAAGATAGAAGACGTAGGGAAATGTATCGTTTAGAAAAAAGACAACCTTTCATTGAAAGAAATGCAAGGTTTTGGTGAGTGTTAATGAAGAATACGCTCCGTTGTTTGGTAATTTTATCAGACCTGTGTGTTTGAGACGCTGAAAATCACTGGAATTGGTGAGCGCCAGAGTGAGTTGCAAGGTGGGCACTTCCCCTTCACGTCTTGGCGATATGGCTTGTTTCTGAAGGGTTTGTCTTGATTTGTGTGACACAGCTTCTCCTCAGCTGTGTTACTGTGTCCTAACTTTTATATGCCTGGGCCCTAGAACTTTTAGTTACTTATGATACATACCATGTTGCTATTACAGTTTTTGTGTTGCTGTTAGAGTTTACATAGTGCTTCAATGCTTTCTACTGAGAATCCTCATTACAAGTGTTTCAAAACCTACATGTATAATTAATCTTTATTAGCAGAATGGGAAGGCTGGAACATTCCATTTCACCCCTTATAATATATTAAATAAAATTGTTTATTAAGCTGTGTACGCATGTGAGGTACAAACACAAATAAATGTAAGGGAACACTGTAAAAGAACAATTTCACTAGCATGCCTATAATTATTAAAGTTTTTTCCTCTGTTTTGATTTGGAAGCATCTGCCTGTGAGATTCTTGTTGATAATGTCATGCCTTTATACTGGGCTTGAAAAATCTGTCTGACATCTGTAAAACTGTTGGCCTGAGGTGGTTACAAAAAAGAAGTGGGGAGCTGCTCGTAGCTCGAGCAGAGGCAATTACTTGCCGGCCTTCCAGATCAGACCAACCCAAACCCTGCTGCCAAAACTGGGATTTTGTTTTTAGGCAGGAAGAGGGACAGTTTCATCTTTCGGTGACACTTGAGGCTAGCTGGTGATGGGCAGGGCTGAGCACAGGGTGGGCACTGGAAGGGCAGAGGGGTTTCAGTTTCCTCCAGCCACAGAGCTGTCTGGCTGCTGCAGGGTGTCTTCTGCAGTGCTGTCAGGCGTCTGCAGACACTGAGGTTCTCTGCGCTTCTGTTGCCTTAGGATTGCTTTACGTATAAATGCTTTATTGACATAGCTCTGTTGGTTAAGAAGGTGAAGAAAAAGAAATCCTACCCTTCATGGATATAATTTCAGTAAGAAAAGCTCAGTTACAATTATGCTAGGAAAAACAGGTATTAATTTTGTTCCAGAAAATGATATTTCCGTATAGCGGAATAGGAATTTTTGCTGGCAAATGTTGTATCTCTACCGTTCCATTTTCTAGTGACCTCATGCTGTAACATTTTCCATTCATGGAAGTTCAGGGGGAAACTCCCCTGAAATGCTAGGATCCTACCTGGTGTGGCTACAGTTTCCAAAAACATTGCAAAATAAGCTGCTTATCTGTTCCTGCTGAAACTCAGGTCCCAGGGATAAGAAAATTGTGCTGTGTGATATCTCATACATTTCCCTGGTTGTGTAAGAACTAAGCAGAAGACTTCAGCCTCTCCAAAATTGTCCCCAAAACTTCATAATGAATAATAGCCTGTGAAGTTAATGATATTAAAAGCCACAAAAGGATGAGTATGAGTTTATGTTGAAAATTCAGGCTTTTTTTTTTCTGCTTAAAATCTGTATTCTCTCACAGACTATTCTGAAGCGACAGCACCATGGTAGTTAAAAATAGGAATCACGTTATATCTTACCACTTGCCTCTGTGGTCAACTAGTCGCAGGTCTAAACTCACTAAATCTAAATTCCAGTCTAAATCATGATTCCAGTAGTCATAACTATATAGTTCTGCTGCAGGAACGTATGCGTACAGATGCTGCAGTTTGATACTTACATGCAGGAAGTTATGAAGCTCTGCCCTTATCCTTGGGACATTAGTAATGAGTGAATTTTCTGTGGAATGAGTGGAAGTACGTGATAAAGGCCTCGCATATTGAAGCAATTGGCAAAACTTTAATCAACGGGCCTGGATTTTTTCCATAAAAAGCATTATGAAATGAAAGTATAATGGATGTAATACCTGTTAGCAATACAACCAAGAAGCAAATACTTTATTCAGTGAAAAGTATACATAGTGATAACCCAGAACCATCTCCTTGATAAATGATTTAGATGAGTAAAGGGAGTGTGTTGCTTGATACTTATAAATGATGGTTGATACAAATTTACTTAGTGTAATGCAAATGTCTATGCTATGCTGTGTTTTTCTGTTTGCAATTTGCTGCCTTTAAAATATTTGTTGTGAAGATCAGGCAATTGAAAAATTTATGCCAATTAAACATAGTGGCATTTGGGCTTTTCTGCTTAGCTGATGTCAATCTTTCAAGTCCCTGTCACCCAAATCAGCTGAATGTCATACGTTTAGGTCTGGCAGACTGAGAAGTAAACTGGAAGGAGCTTTCTGTTTTTACTGCACTCACCTTAAATGGGCTCTTAACCATATTTATCTAATGGCTTTTGTTAATGCCTGGTTAACCCACCAGATAACCGACTTAACACACTTCCCTGTTCACCTGGTTTTAAAGGAAAACTTTCATATTGCATTGCATTAGATTTAGCAGAGCCACAGTTAGATGAGTTGTAGGTGGTTGGCTTTGATAGTTGTGAGAGAACTTGAGCTTCATGTCTCTGTAACTTGCATCTCTGTAGGTAGGGAATCACTGTAGTGAAACCCAAAGGGCTGTGTTGTAACAACACTCACCAGAAAGACGTGTAGGCTTACTTGTATAATCATTAATTTTTCCATCCTCTCATAACCCATCTGCATTTTCTGGTTGACTGGCAAAGAAGTCCTAATCCTGCATTTGACATTGTCTCTTGATATGGAAATAATTGATGTCACACATTTAGCATGACATAACTTATACAGAGCCACAGCCATGCAATGCACTTCATAGACAAATAAAATTGACAGGTTCTTATCCAGCACAATCTACAATCTCTGTGTGCTACCATCAGCCACAAACTGAGCTGGGATCTCTGTGGAGCTACAGCCATAAAGCAGTAAGATGAAAGCTGTGGTGTGTTGACTTCCAGGGCCTTTAGGAACCCATGTGTCAGCTACCCAGCTACACGCCGCTTCATGGAGGCTGCCTGCACTTCTCTGAGCAGTGGGTAGAGGTGGAACATCCCAAGTGGGTAGAGGTGGAACGTCCCAAGAGCAATTCTTGTGCTCATGGGCTGTGTCCAGTTTGAGGTTTTGGCTTGTTTGTTTTAATTTGGGATAAAAGGTCGCACTGATGTAACCACCGGGATATTTAGTAATCAGAGACTTAGGCTGGCTGTCTCCTGGCAGCAGTCTGAACAGTTTGGATGCAAGTTCACATTTGTGTTTTGGAATGGGGTACACCTTTATGTGCCACCAGGCTGCAGCTGTTGGTCCCGCATACCTCATGGCAATATCAAAGCGTCTGATTCGGGACCGGCAGGCTGCATACACTTATTCCCAGAAGGGCCCCAAATCACACATACTATGAGGCAGAAGAATATTTGTAAACTGATGAGCAGCAACCATTCACATTGCCCGAGGGAGAATTCTCTACTTGCCTCTGCAGCATGGGTCATCTTTAATGTAAATAGCTGGGCTCCAGGCAAGTTTTTGGGTATACAGAACAGCTGGCATGTAAGTCTGCTAAAAAGGTGGCTCTTATTCACAGCATTTGAAATGCAAAACACTGCCACCATCCTGTAGGCACTGTTGCTGTCACTCAGCAGCAGCAATGAGGAATTATGTAGCAGAAATTTCCTAGGCTGTACGAGAAGGGGGAAGGGTCTTGGAATTGCCTCTCATCACACAGCAAGGGACGCAGGGTAGTAGGCAGGGGAAAGGATGAAGAGAGAGAACTTCTGTTACCCTCAACTGGAATTTTTCACTTGCTTCTCTATCCTTCACCCCCTATCAGTGCATCTCACTAATACACGATGACAGTCTTAGTTTTGGAGTTTTTTCCTGTGTAGAAAACGGGTACTCACAGAGCGTCCATGGCTGTTACATCCTGAAAGCAGATAAAACATTTCTTAATGAGGAGAGGACAGGGGAGGAGAGGAGTTGATTTAAAATTTTCGTTTGATATCTGAATATTTATCAACATCTTCTGAATGAACGTCACAGCTTGGCAATGCAATCTGTAAGTGTCAGCGTGATCCCTTGGTAGTTTGTGCTGGGTACAGACAAGCGGAGTGCCTCCTTTCCCGTGGGTGTGAAAGGCTCGTGGTTTGGCAGATAAACTGAGAACTGTGACAGTGCGCTCACGGATAACTGCGAGACCTACGTCACTCAGCACTGTCCCATTTGCCGTCAGATTTAGAAATGGCACTGAGAGTCTGTCATCACGTAGACCTTTTCCCCGGCGGCTGGTTGCTACGAGCTTTTGGAAAAAGATTTGGAGGTCACATAAAAAAGCCTTTCGTAAGAAGCCCCAGTATCCTGTTTAGAGCACAGATATTACTGTTGTGGAAAAAAAGACCTTTGCCTTTTTCCTGACTGTGCCTTTGAAATATACACTTGACACCGTATGTTTAATTTCTCCCAACAACGTCAGAACACGACATTTAATAATAGCATTTTTAATTCCGGAGGACTCAAGTTTCTCCACGGAAGATGTGCTGCACTTCTCCTTTTACAGATGTGGTAGTGGAAGTCCAAAGAAGTAAAGTAAATTGCCAAGATCCAGATTTGTGATAAAAGGGAAGAGAACAGGGCCAAACCTGAAGCCAGCCTCCTAGGGACAGGGTTTCCATGCCTTCCTTCTCCATAAAGGTTTCCTTCCTTGTGACACTTACTGCCCAGTGTGCATGCACGACCCCATCTGTGGGATTACATTGTGTGGGTGATGGGTTTTGCTATGTAATCCCACTGTTGCCACTGCTGCCCCTTCTGCCTCCGTGGCCTATACATAAGTCAGTATAGGTAATCCATAGCTCATGGCTGGGACTGCTGTGGCTGCTGTGCGGGGTTGTGCAGCAGCAGGCGGATGGCGAAGATGCAGCTTCCGCAGGGGAGAGTGAGAAAGGAGGCATCTGTAGGAGGCTCAGGCTCCACCTGACAGGCCTGCTTTGGGCAGTGCCTCTGCTGGCCCTCCAGAGATTTGATGTTCCTAAAACAGGACGATGCAGGCAAACCCAATATTGACATCTGTCCCTCTGAAAGCTGAATAGAGTGGTGCACTCTTACGGTGTTCTTTAACCAGATCTTCCACTCCTAATTGGCGTTATTTTTTAAAAGGTGACTTCAAAAAGGTAAGCAAAATAATGTAAATGTCAAGGCTTAAGCATTGTGGGTCGTGCCAGCATGCTGAAGTGAGGGAAAGCACTGGGAAAAGATGAAATTATGCCGTGCCTCTAAGGGGAGCTGGGTAGCCAGTGAGAGATTTTGAGGTGTTTGAACTTTAAAATTGACACAATGGATGGCTGGGATGGTTTCACACTTTTATCATTAATTTAAACCATAGAAATGAATTTTAAAAATACTTTGTGAGAGGAACAAAGGATGAGAGAATTCATCTATGGGCTACCACTTCCATCCATGTCACTGTGAGTCCAGCCTCATGCTCCTGCCAATATCTGGAGGGATTTGCTTTAGTGGGTTGAAGGTTCAGTTGAGAGTAGGTGCAGCGTGTGGGAAGAACATTTATTAAAACTCTGTGGGTTTTTGAAAGTAACAGTGGGAGAAGTACCCGGTGAGGCTGTTGGAAGTACTATGCTGCACAGTGTTCTGCCACGTCCGGGGGGCCACGTCTCTGCTTTGGAGCGGGGAAGGAGAGCTGTACAAACCATCTGTGTGTGCGAGAGGAGGGGGAGTTGTCTTTGCTCAGCCAAGCAAAATGAAATGTATTCCTCAAATATGCCATAGGATGAACAGTGTTTCTGCTCCTGCTACAGGCCAGGAAGGACCTGCCGGCATGTCTGTTGAGGGCGAAAGATAAAGGGGGAAAAGAGCAGCCTTTGGCCAGAGAATTGCATGGCACCGTGGTTTGATATACGGTAAACTTACATTCTGAAGATGCAGGTCGTTCAACTCCAATATACAAAAAGAAACATTGAGATGTTTGCAAAGTGCGGCACCTGCAGGGACTGCTTAGATGGCAGCAGCTCCTAAATCAGGTGGTGTCGAAGTGCTCTCCTGACCTGTAAGACAGGTGCCTCTACCCAAGCAGCTACTTTCTGCTCCACTGTGTGCAGCAGTCGTTCCTCGTTGCCCAGCCCACTGCCCCCGGGTCACAGCTCCTCCGGGAACCACCCAGTGCCAGGGCTTTTGCTGCTGGTGCGGGACGCGGGAGTTGTCACTGCGGGTGTGTGTGGCAGTACCTGCCACCGTTGAGAGCAGCGCCCAAGCAAACGGACCCACCGGCTTGATGGGAAGGTGTGACTAAAGCAACACCCAGGTCTTATGGGAGTAGCCATATTACCCTCTCTTCTTAGAATTTACATGAGGAGAGAGTGCCGCCTTCATAAATATATTAATATGTATGTTAATACTACTGAGCCCAACCGCACACGATATACCTCTAAATATATATTGCGCATCCCTGCTTCTTTTCATCCTGAAGAGAAGTTTCATCATTTTGTGGCTAGTCTGCTGGTATTATTTAAATAAAGCTGATACCATTTAAACAAAATTATTAAACTTCTGAATAAGCCATGATTTGTGATAAGCGTTGTATTACCGAAGAGCCAAGCAGTTGAAGCCTTTGATGTGCCCCTTTTCCAGCTACTTACCCTCTCTGTGCTTTGATCAACTACATCTGGCAAGGCTTAAAAAAAACCCCAAAAGTTTCTGAGGAAATAAGGATGTTTCATCCTAGGTGCTGCAAACTGCACGGTCCCCTTTGGAAATGTGCAATTATGACTTCAGTGAAAACCCCAAACCCACAACATTTGCCTATTTCATTTCTTACTGACCTTCACCTCCGGAGTTCCCCACCCTCCAGCTCATTTTCAGTCATGCATTAACTTTCATGTCTGAGCTGAAGGACTGAAGAAATCCAATTCCCATTTTGAAGGTTTTTTCCCAGCAGCCTTCCAACTTCACCTGTCTCATTCAGCCGCGTAAGCTGCATAGGAAAGACGGCAAATCATTGCCTGTGTGCAGGTATCCTGTGTTAGTTTGGTTGCTTTGAATACCGCATTGGGCAAATAGTGCTTCCCTTAGTAGATGCACTCACTACTTAATTTGGGATAGCTTTGTAAAAACTGGTGCTAGAGTGGAAGAAGAAACACCTGCCATGAAGGTGCTGTCTAGGATTTATTTTTACTTTGGAATTTCAGGTCTTTCATTTTTGAAGACTTCATTACACAAAAATACAGAGGGGGCCCTTGTGTCAGATAATTAACTCCTGACAGTAGTGTTATCTCAGGACATATCACAGCTGTGACAGGACAAGGGGTAATGGCTTTAAACTAAAACAGAGTAGGTTTCAACTGGATATAAGGAAGAAATTATTTACAGTGAGGGTAGTGAAACACTGGAACAGGTTGCCCAGAGAGGTAGTGAAGGCCCCATCCCTGGAAACAAGACAAGGCTGGACGGGGCTCTGAGCAACCTGATCTAGTTAGCGGTGTCCCTGCTCAGTGCAGGGGGGTTGGACTAGATGACCTCTAGGGGTCCCTTCCAACCCAAAACATTCTATGATTCTATGATATCCTGTAATCCAATCTTCTTGCTCAATGCAGGGTCAACTGCTGCAGGTTGACCAGGACTACATCCAGTTGTCTTTTGAATTTCCCCAAGGATGGAGACTCCACAACCTCTCTGGGCAACCTGTGCCACTGCTCAGTCTCTCTCACAGTAAAAAAGTGTTTTCTTGTGTTCAGATTTAATTTTTTTTTTTTCAGTTTGTGCCCCTTGCCTCTTGTTTTGTCAGTGAGCACCACTGAGAAGAGTCTGTCTCCCGCATCGTCATTGCCTTCCTCCCCTCAGGTATTCATGCACATTGATAAAATTCCCTGGAGCCCTCTCTTCTCCAGACTGAACAGCCCCAGCGTTCTCAGCCTCTCCTTATATGAGAGATGCTCTGGTCCTGTAACCATCACTGCAGCTTGCTTCAGAATGTCCATCTCCTTCTTGTACTGGGGAGCCCAGAACTGGATACAGCACTCCAGATGTGGCCTCACCAGATCGGAAGAGTGGGGAAGAGTGAATCCCTCAACCTGCTGGTGATGTTTTTCTTGCTGAAACCTAGAAGGCTGTTGGTCTCCTTTGCCCTGAAGGTGCATTAGATTTGCTGTTTCATACTTGAAAAGCAGCATCAGCCTGAGCACAGGAAGACGTGCCCAGTAGTCAGTCCCTTGGACAGCTGTCGAGAAAGCTGTTCCATGGAGTTGAAAGCATACTCTGCAACATGAGCTGATTTCCAAATGCAGTGGGGCTTACGCTCATTCATCTTGCTGTCAGGACACTCCACACAGCACAGAAAGCAGCTCAGCAAGCAGAATATAAGCCCCAGGTGGCAAAGCCTGAGAAATTAGTTAAATGTAACTCTATGAAATAGCTCTAATGGCTATGGCAAATAGGACTCATATTTAGATTGAAAGATGATTATGTTTGGTTTTTTTTCTCCTTTTTTAGTGGCTGCCTATGAGACAAAATATATATTCTTCATTTTAAGATGTAAAGAAAGAGTACCATACACATGGAAGGTGATTACTTTTCCTGGCAACTAATAAACTCAGGATTCTCCTTGTCTTCAACTCAGCCATGCACACAGTTACAGATGCATTGTCATTACTTACTTGAGCATCTTTCCGTTGCCTATAATAAATATGAAAGTGTTGTTGTATGAATGCCTCTGTCCTCACACACTTTCCTTCTCCCTGGGATGAGAAACGTAAGTCTTCTAACAGTGCCACTTATTTGGGGAAAGAAGGAAATAGCTGACTAAAACATGCTAACCTTTTCTGATCTTAAAATTTTGGCACCCTTTCAAGAGGTAACAGATCTTTACATCTTGAAGATGATTATTTTGAATGCCTTGCAACAGAATTAATGGAATGTGGGCCTTCTGCAATTTAAGGGCACCACTGCCAAGTTCAGCTTTAGAGAAACTCCACTTGCCCATGTAATACTTTTGCTTCTGTTGATTTTTTTCAAGTTAATATAATATTCATGGTGTTTCCTCACTGCCATGAAAAGATCCCGGCAAGATTTTTGGAGGATTTTGGAATAAAAGCTGACCCAATGATTTTATGAAGTGAACAAATATTTCATTTTTTTTAGATAACCTGAAGCTGCAGCCACCATAACTCAAGATATAACTAATCTCTACTCTGTTTTTAGCTGTGGTCTCCACCTGTAATTACGATACATACAGAAATTTTAAAATTTCTTAAATCTTTTCTTAAATTGAAGTTAGATTACTGAGTAGCAGGAAGGGTGTGATAGAAATTTTAAGTTGTGCTTTAACATAAGTAATATTTAAGAGAAAAAATAATAGAAAATTGTGAAAAAATATTTAAGGGGAAAAAAATAACACATAGGAGAAAAAAATGTAAAGACTGTCATAACGGAGGACCCGACAAACAATTTTTGCTGGTGAGATTATGGTTCTTTAAGAACTTGATTTGCCTTAATGTGGTCCAGACTTCTCTGAGCAACTAAAATCATGATGCAGTCATACAGAAATGTGGCTAAATACAGAGCCCTTTTTCAAAGGCTTAGTTTGTGTTAAAGCATTATAAAAACAATTCAGGTTTTCCATGAGAACTGACTGAGTAGTCTTAAAATGTAACCCCTTAACTCAGTTTGTAGCCCAGAGGGACTGACTTATGGCAAGGGATGGATCTGTGCTCGGAAGATATGAAGAGTCCACCATGGGAAAAACCTTACACAGCACTGGGCAGGGAAAGGATAAACCAGACGTCACCAGGATTTCAAGTCAGCTGTCAGCTTACTGATGAGAAGAGCCTTAAGCATATGGGAAATGGTTTGATATTAGTATATTAATGATATGTGGAGCTGAGGGATACTAGGCTGTTTGACAGCTTAAGCCCAGTGTCCAGAAGCTAGCTAACTGTCCAGAAGAAGGAACTTGTAAGTTTGTGATAAGCATGGCAGAAAGGTAGCCATAAAGAGAGGCACATTGATAGTACTACTTCCCATTGTTAAATAATGGGGGAAATAGTATTAATGGAGATACCCTTTGCACATTTGTCTCTAGGTATCAGAAAGTATTTACACATTTGGCCCTACACTACTTCACTGAAGTTGGGTTTCATGCACGTTGTAGCTTGAGAATAACTATTTGTTCACCCACATACAATCTAAGTGAGAATATTCATTATTGCAATTTAAAAAAGCCTAATTTGAGATACCTCAGAATGTAATAATTACACTTTCTCTCAATGTTGGAGTTTGACACATCTGAATTTGGATTCCAAAGAGAAATTTCTAGGATGAGTGATGTCTGAGGTCTCTGACATATTAATCTTATGCGTGATTTTTCTAACAAGTATTCATTTTGTAGCCTTCGCAACAATAGCAGTGAAGGAATTCCATCCTAATTTAGAGAAAAGAGTAAAGTGAGGGTCATACCAACAAAGTATTCTAGAAGAAAATGGTTAAAATAGAATGAAAACTTTTTATTTCATTGAAATGAATAACCCATCTGTGGATGATGAAAGAGTGCTCTTATCTTACACAAGAAGAAAAATATATGGCTGAAGGTAAATTGCAAGATACGAAAAGGTTGAATTTAATTTAACATTTATCTTGTAGACCAAGGACTTCAAAAGTCAACAGATATCTCTCTGCTCTGCAGAGGAATTTAGTTTTCCCTAGACCTCTACATCCTTTGAATCCTGCAGTGATACAGATATATATGTTTTAGTTTGGCTGGCAGCCATGATAAAACATGCTAGATATTTATATAATTTATACAGTGCTTTCAGCCACTCCACTTTCTTTATTGTCAGAAAATAAAAGCACCTTTAAATATATGGATTGGGAAATAGATGTTGTGTAGGAAATAACTGATTTTTGTCCTTTGATGACACAGGACCATATACATGTTGAAAGAGATCATGGCTCCTGCCTTTAAGGTGAAGGGGGGTGGATTTTTATCAAAGTGTTTTCCTGGACTCTCTAGCTGCTTTTATTCTTACCAAGCATGCCTTAAATCTTTTTACCTATGCTTCACCATCACAAGGCATGTTGCATATAGTGCCATGAGCACCGGCTCTACTGAATTCTAAACAGTTAGCAGTACAAGCCTTTTCAAGTCCACATTAAAGATGCCATCTGCTAATAGCAGTAGTCCTCCCTACAGTGCTCTCTGGGTTGTAACTAGACAAGAATTCAGTAGAAACAATGGGTAATGGGCTTCAAACAAAACAAAGCCTCTACTTTTCTCTTATCACCTAGCTA
>BOSO01006479.1:0-62296 GCA_018403395.1 Gorsachius goisagi
AGTGTGGTAAAACACTGGAACAGGTTGCCCAGAGAGGTAGTGGAGGCCCCATCCCTGGAAACATTCAAGGCCAGGTTGGACGGGGCCCTGAGCAACCTGATCTAGTTAGCGGTGTCCCTGCTCACTGCAGGGGGGTTGGACTAGATGACCTCTAGGGGTCCCTTCCAACCCAAAACATTCTATGATTCTATGAAATACCTGAAAAGAGGATGCAAAGCCAGGCTCTTCTTGGTGATGTCCCATGCCAGGACCAGAGGCCATGGGCACAAACTGGAACACATGAAACTTCCTCTGAATGTAAGAAAGCTTTTTTTTCTGTGATGGTGGTCAAGCACAGGGACAGGTTGCCCAGAGATGTTGTGGAGTCTCCCTCATTGGAGATATTCAAACCCTGGCTGGACAAATTCTGCGCAATCAGCTCCTGCTGACCCTGCTTGAGCTGGGGTTTGGCCTGGAGGATCTCTAGAGGTCCCTGCCAACCTTGGCGATTTAGTGATTCCCATCACAGGTAGTCATGCTATGTGCCATTAACAAATACCAGTTACACAGCAGGGTCCCCTCTGCTTGGCCAGCTGTGATGAGGTCCCAGGGCAGCAGGGAGGGGACTGACCCATGGCCTGGCCCTGGCTGCAGGCTTTGTGGGATGTGAGCCAAGCCTGGGTGTCCCAGCACTCATATGTGCATGGATGTCTCTGAGGGAGCCCCAGTACCTGTGGCTCTGGTGGGGCCAAGGGGACCCCCAATCCACGGCACTGCAGAAGAGGCCATGGGATGAGGGTGGAGGGTGCGGGGGAAGGAGGGCAGCTATTCGGGGAAGGGCAGAGCAGGCTCAGTGGTGGGCAGAGATGGGGCTGGCACAGATTCAACCCGCGTGCAGGATGAGCTGGTGCCTTTGGCCACAGTGGGAACATCTTGGTTTAGGGCCCCAGCACACGCAGCACCTCAGCAGGCCTGGGCAGGACAGATGGAGCCAAGGTTGGACACACCACCAGACCCAGTGTCCCCACACTGGGTATCAGTGCCTGAGCGCAGGGGGATGGATGCTGCTGCGGGCACTGCTGCACCACTCGCCAGAGTTTGCCTGGTGGGAGCAGCGGGGTGGGACTGGCTGGGGCAGTGTCTGCCCCCAGGAGGGGGGCAAACCTCAAAGCGGAAATAAATGTGAAAAAATAAACCACAGGAAGAGATGGATGAGAGCTAGGAAGTTTCAGAAAGTACTGCAAGTTGTGTAAGCCTCCCTTCCCCGGCCCCCCCGTGCCCTGTGGCAGCATCAAGGGCATGGTCTGAAAAGACAGGAAACCCACAGCTGGGCTGCACTGCCCAGCACACAGAGATGCCTCACACCCTGGGAGCGGAGACCCAGCTACCTCCACCCACACGTGGCATGGCTGGCCCCCTGGCTGGCAGCAAGGCACACAGACAGACGTGGCTGTGGATGCCCTGCGCAGGGCCCCAGTGCGCTCTTCAGCTCCACCGCAGCACCAAGCCAGAGAGGTTTTGCAACACAAAGCAGGATCAAGAATGCAGAGGAGGCGAGGAGTGCATGGGGGGGAGAGGAGCCCAAGAAGGGGCCAAGACCAGCAGCAGTTTTGTTTAACATCTTGGGGAACTACCCAAATTTCTGCTAACAAAAAGCCAGAAGTAGTAAGGTCTTCAGTAATGGCAGGAAATCCGTAAGTGTTGCAGAAATATCATCAGTGCAGGATGGCACATCTGCAGGGTACAACACTGGCTGATCCCGAGGGCACTCTGTGAGGTCCAGCACCATTCACCAGCAGCCAAGGGAACACACAACCAGGAGGTTGGCTGAGGGGTCTTTGGTGGGCTGATGCTCTTATTTCTAAGGAATCATGAATACCTGGAAGTTTGTGCAGCCCATGTCCTGGAAAGCTTCCAGTGCTGGTAACTGCGCAGGGGAGAAAAGCAGTGCAGAAGAGCACAATGGGAACGGCTGGAGGCTGAACCGATGTAGCTCAGATGAGAAATGCAGCAGGAAAGATTCAGTGCTTGATCATGCTGCAAAGGGATGGGGCAGATGTGCCTTTCCTGAAGCTGGAGCCTTCCCTGGAGCAGGAGCTCCTCAGGCTGCGCTACCACATCAGGATGCCCTCCAACACAAGCAATGCCCCCTTCCGCCCTTAAATCTCTGCATTCTTTGAGCTGCTACCAAACCTGTGCAGCCCCAAACTTCTCCCCTCCCTGGGATGAACATGACAAAGCCCTTGCTATGCGAAACAGAAAGCACCAGCTACAGCACAACTACCAGCAACTGCCAAACTGACTGCTGGTGTTGAAACATTGAGCAATGCTGTGTTACCAAGGTCACCGGAAGCCCCTGGGAAAGCTGAATGTCTACTCCAACCCAGCTAGAGAGAAGCAGACCGAGACCACCCCCACCACTTCTCCTGCTTTTTGAAAGTCAGTGTAACCTAAACAAATGCTACAAATCCTGCAAGTCTTGGTGGTAATTGCCACAGTGGTGTTGTCAGGATCCTACTGTGCATTCCCAGCATTTTTGGAAGCCCCACAAATCCAGCAAAAGCATTTCCTAATTTCTGTTTCTGTTTCACCACCAAGATTGCCACCAGCTGAGGAAGGTCAAGGCTTCCTCTCAACCTAAGATGTCTCCAGAGACATGGCCCAGGATGCAGCAGAGAGCTCAGCCCAGGTTGCTCTCTGCACCCTTGCTGGGCTCCTCGTGCCAGGGCTGGGGGCAATGCCTTCCCGCCTTCCTCCAGTCACTGAGCATGTGGCTCCGTGCCTGCCAGATCCTCTGCCAGCAGGCAATTCACTGCCCCGGATGAGAGCTGTGCATGAAGCGGAGGACCAGCCTGGAGGGGTTTTGGTGCCCCACCGCTTCCCTAGCAGCGTGACTAAATGCTCTGGGGCACTCAGTGAGGCAGGCAGTGGGTGTAGAAGAGAAAGTTTTTTGTGAGAAGCTGTGCCTCAGGCACCAGTGTCTGGTGGTGGCATGAGAACTTGTGCCACTCCCTGGGCATGGGCACCCTGGTGGCAGGGGACCAGCCACCTTCAGGGCACGAGGGGAGAACCCCAGTTGCAGCAGCATGGCAGGGGTAGGCAGCACAGCCTCAGGGCACCCTTTAAAGGCAGTGGGCACCCAGCACTCACCTTGGAAGTAGACACCAGAGCAAATCCTGAGGATGCGGGGCAGGGTGGCAGGGTCCAGGGAGCAGATGTATTCCTGGAAGGAGAGGGTCTCCATGGCCGTGCTGCTGGGTGCTCTGGGGCACTCTGCAGAGAGGGGAACTGCATGGGAAGCAACTCTAGACTCTGCTTTCACTTCTGCCTGCCTTTCACTTCTGCTTCTAGCAGTGGTAAGTTCCCTCTCTGGCCATAGACTCATGCTGCTGCAGCTCTCCAGGCTGCACTGACTGACCACTGTGCTGCTGGGGAAATCCTCTTCCTCACCCCCATCACCAGACACAGCTTGGGTGTCCCCCAGTCCTGGCCCTAGTGGTGCTGCCGGTGCTGAGAGTGGGTGAAGGCATGGACCCCCCAGCTCTGCCTTAGCATCACAGAATGCTTTGGGTTGGAAGGGACCTTTAGAGGTCCAACCCTGCTGCAGGTAGCAGGGACACCCTTAAAAAGATCAGGTTGCTCAGAGCCCCATCCAACCTGGCCTTGGGTTTCCAGGGATGGGGCCTCCACCACCTCTCTGGGCAACCCCTGCCAGTGTTTCACCGCCCTCATTGTAAAGGATTTCTTCTTTAGATCCAGTCTAAAACTACCCTGGTTTAGTTTAAAACCATTACCCCTTGTCCTGTCACAGCTGGCCCTACTAAAAAGATTTTCCCCATCTTTCCTATGGGCCCCCTTTAAGCACTCAAAGGCCACAATCAGGTCTCCCCGCAGCCTTCTCTTCTCCAGGCTGAAAAGCTCCAACTCCCTCAGCCTGGCCTCACAGGAGAGGTGCTCCAGCCCTCGGATCATTTTTGTAGCCCTCCTCTGGACCAATGCTCCAGCCTGTCCTACCCAGGCTGTCCCCATTGCACATCTCCTGTGTACCAGCCCACCCTGCCCCTCTGTGGCTGGGGCCACAGAGCAATGGTGCCATGGAGCACAGGGCAGCTCTGGGTGAACCATGGCAGAGAAAGCGAGGGGCTGTGTCCAGACAGCCCTCACCCCTTACACAGGCACCTCCATGCTGCTCACCTCCAGGCTTTTGGACCACGCTTGCCCCCGGCACAAATGCCCATGCATCGTGCCCTGGCTGTGTTCAGCGTGCAGAGGCGAGGGGAGTCAGTGCATCTGGACTGTGTCACTGCGGCAGCATCAGCCGTGGGAAAGGCAGAGCCAAATTCCCACTGCTCCAGGACAGGCAGCAGCACCTGTCTCGCTCTCCTGCAGAGACAGGCTCTGTCCTTCACCAGGGCAGCTGAGCACAGTCCCCGTGGCTGCCAGACTCACAGGCTGCCAAGGTGGAAATGGTGATTCCTTAGAGCTGCTGCTCCTGATGAGCTTCATCTCTGTAAGAGTTTTCCTTCAACTTGCCCTTTGAATCAAACGGAAGCTGCAAGCAAGAAACAAGAACAGACTTAAATGTAGAAATTAAACTTGGAGAAAGGTATTTTTAAGTAGATGATGCAGAAAAAGAGGTCTCTCTGCTTTGACTCCAGCTGTTGAAGTCTGCTACACTTACTGGGAATTGGTGTTTCCTGTTATCAGTACAGGACAAAGCAGTCTGAGGGTCAGAGTGCTGGAGCACCGAGATTCCCCCTGCACAAGACAATTTTGGCATGCCATGCAGTGTCACAGCAGCAGGGATGTCTAGAGGACTGCATGCTAAAATGACACATGGAGCTGGGCTATCCTTGACACCAGAGCAAGTCAGATGTGTCGAAGTCTTTGCAACACACAAGGATGGAGACCTCCCACATCTCTGGCAACCTGTCAAAGGGCTGTTCCATCCTCACAGAGAAATGCTTTCCTAATGCCCAGCCTGCATCTCTGAAGCTCTATACGTGGCCCTCACTATCTTGTCTGCCATTGCTGGGAAGAATCTGGCTCCACTGGCGGCAAAACTGTCCTTCAAGTAGTTGTGGGCTGCTATTAGATTGGCCTTCTCTTTGCTAGACAAAACCAGCCCAGCTCCCATAAATGTTCCTTGCAGGTTGTGTGCCCAGCCTCATGCCCAGCTTGGTCGCCCTTTGGTGGTCCCTCTCCCACAACCCTCTTCTTGAACTCAGAGATCAACACTGTGCCCGCTACTCCCAGTGCAGGCTGGCAGCTGGGAGAGCTTCCCTTCACCTGTGAGCCACGATCTGGTCTTAGTCCAGCATGTGGTTTGCCCTGTGCACAGCAAGAGCACAGGTGAGGTGTTGCACATTCAAGAGCAAAGAACGTGACCGAGGATATAAGAGAAAAGATATGGGAACTGCCATGTATCAGCCCCCATGGAGGTTGTCCCCAGCTGGCCAGGCTGTCTCAGGCAGGCTCAGCACCCCTGCAGAAGGCATACAAATGCTGAGCCCGTGCTGATGAGACACTGGAAGATTTACCCCTGGGCAGCAACACACAAGCCCACGTGGAATGAAACTAAAGTGGTTGGAAGCAGTTGAGGTGCCATGAGCTTTGCCATCATGGAATGGAAATGGGACACAGCACCTGGGAGAAATATCCTTTGTACCAATAGCTGGGAAGAAAGTGTATTTTATAAGTATCAGGAATCCCTGAAGGGCAGGACCAGACTAACCATAGGAGGTGGTCAGGAAACTCTCAACATAGTAGAGAGAAGCCCCCAAACCTGCAGAGCTTGTCCCTGTGGGGTTGTTTTGCTGCTCTAAGGCAGAGTCCAGGGAGGAGCTGAACAGATGCATTGCTCTGGAAACCACACGGTTAAGTTGAACAGCCAACAGCAAAGGTCTCTGCACACCAAGTATCTATTCCTCCTTTTCCAAAAAGTCCCTGAAGAACCAGCCATGTCTAAACAGTCTGAAACCCCAGAGGCAAGGCCGGCTCCAGGCTCTCTCTGCAGGAACATGCAACTGGTTGTTGTGGGCATCCCTGGCAAACCACGGTGTGGAGTTTGGTACAGCTGAGACCTGTGTTTGCAGCTGCAGGAAGAGAACAAGGGCTGCCCCAGCTGATGTGCTGGTCTAGTTCAAAACAAAGAGTCTGGCTGCAGCCACCCCTGCATACATGTGCTCTGCTACCAGTCCGGGAAAAATGGGAGGGGGACAAGGAGCTGGAGGTTGCTGGAGCATGTCCAGAGGAGAACAACGAAGCTGGTGAGGGGTCTGGAGCACAAGTCTTGTGAGGAGCAGCTGAGGGAACTGGGGTTGTTCAGCCTGGAGAAAAGGAGGCTGAGGGGAGACCGTATCACCCCCTAAAACTGCCTGACAGGAGGCTGTAGCGAGGTAGGGGTCAGCCTCTGCTCCCTGGTAACGGATGATAGGATGAGGGGAAATGGCCTCAAGCTGAAACAAAGGAGGTTTAGGTTGGACATTAGGAAAAATTTCTTCACAGAAAGGGCTGTCAAGCACTGGAATGGGCTTCCCATGGAAGTGCTTGAGTCCGCATACCTGGAGGTATTTAAATGCCGGTCAGACAAAGTGTATAGGGACATGGTTTAGTGGTGGAATGTCAGGGTTAGGGTAACGGTTGGGCTTGATGATCTTAAAGGTCTTTTTCAACCTAAATGATTCTATGGTCCTAAGGGAACACAAGGAATTAGTTTGAAAATCAGTCATAGAAAAATATCTAAAAATAAAAGGTCACTTCAGGAACCAGAAACATACAGTGACCTAAACTGGACAGCTCAGCAGCCATGTAACAAGCTGACTGTGGTCAGAGAAGATACCAAGAGATACCAAAGCCTGTCTGCTCTTTGCTGAGGCTTCCTCCCAGGGATATGTGATAACACCGAGCAGAGCAGCTCCCCAGAGCTCTGCTCATGGACATGTTTCTGGGATGCTTCTGAGCATTGCTGGTCCAGCAGTACCCAATTTCCAGGGCAGGCAAGCGATGTAGGGAAACACGCTCAAGGCGATGCTGATACCCCAGCTGCAGAGTGTGTCTGTGTAAGGGCAGCTGAGGACCCAGTATGCAAATCCCCATGAGAAGTCTGGAAAAATAAAAAGGGGTCATGGAGGTGTCCAAGCCCTGGACACAGATACAATGAGCATGTATGGACAGCAATCATGGTCAGCTCAAAAGCCCACTGGCTCTTGCCTGAAAGAGGCTTCTAGGAGCAGGTCTCCAGGCTACTCCAGCAGCAAAGAGCCAGGGCTTGGCCACAGCGAGTCAGAGCCAAGGACGAAGCAGCATCTCTTCAGGGATGGGGAAGAGCTGCCTGGAAGGGGGAACAAGGAGAGGCAGAGACATGTTCAAGATAACTCACCACAGGCCAAGGGGCTGAGCAGCTCTACCCTGGGGCCCACAATGCCTGCTATCCTCTTCCGGTGGACTTAGCCTTGAGCCCGATTTCATCAGGGAAAGGGTGAAGGGGGTTGCTGCTTTGCAGCTACCCAGAAGCATGTGTAGCAGACCCGTGAAGTTTGGGGTGCCTCTAGGAACAACAGAGCAGCTGTTGGAGGAAAAGGCAGCAAACCCATCAGGGCTGCGTCATCCCCAACACAGCCAAGGCACTGAGCTGAATAAACAGGTGGAACATTTTCACTTCCTCCTGCTCCCCTCTGCTCCCTGCCTGCAAGGGGAGGGACAGGCCAGCCACAGTGGGGCCCTGAGAACTGCTGCTTCATTTTGCACACTGATCGAAACCAGCCCATCCCCTTCCCTGAACAGCCCTCGCTTCCCCACAGACAGCAGGCGCTCTGCAGGAAGACCATTCTTTCCCATAGCAGAGATTCTTCTACATCAGCCACCCAGGACCTGAAGTCAGGATGACTTAGGCTGGACACGTGGTCCCTTCACTGAGGGTCCTCTTTGTGAGCCCCGTCTCCATCTCTCAGAGTTCAAATTCAGAGGTGATCCTGCCCAGCAGGTTTCCCCTTCAGAGTGGTCCCCTGTGACAGAAGGGCAGCATACAGAGATGCTCCAACTCAGCAGCATGTGCAGCAGAAGAAATCAGAGCACTGAGTGATAAAACTGCTCACCCCAGGAAGCAGGACCCAGCCCATTGCTGAGGCCAGAGGAGCTGTGCAGCAGGAAGGCCAAGAACATCAATAGGAGAGGGCCCTGATGGCTGCAGGGTCACGTACAGTGCCTTGATGATACTGCCCATGCTTGCCTGTTGAAGGTCACGGGTGCTTCCCTGCCATTCCCTATCCCGCCTTGTGCTAAGGCTAATCTGGCATCAGCTCTCACTACACGAGACATGTCCTTATGCCCTCCAAGGTCAGAGTCTGGTACAGGACACAAATGAGACAGTATTGCCCTGCAAAGGGATCTTCTCCTCATCCTTCAAGCAATCACGTACCACCACAGAGCACATTGCAGGCTGGTGGGTGAGCCAGGACCTGGGAGCAGTTTTGTTTCTTAGCCTGGTGAGGCTCTAACAAGGGTGACGAGGATGGGCAGTGATAAGAGCAGGGGACTTGCATCAGAGGAAGTTGCCACTTTCTGCCTCATGCAGTTAGGCAGGAAACAGCGCAGTTGCTTTTTTTACCCCTCCAGTTGTGCATTTGCCTAAGCAGAGCAAAACACACACACTGTTAACATCACGGACAACTATAGGTGAAAAATCTGTCAGAAATGGTTTGCAGAAATTCAAATGCTGAACTAGGTATGAGTGCTGTAGGACAGAGAAAAGCTCCTATGGAGAAGTCAGGAATAAGCCTTCAACAAGCCAACTTCAGGTCATGGGGATGAAAAAAACCATCACACCAATGACAAGCAGCTACAGGGAACAAAATTGTCTACTACCTGCTCTTCTGGTGTCCAAATTCAACTGGGGAAATGTAAAAATTACCTAAAGAATTACCTGGCAAGGCACCAGACACCAAATTGGAGTTTCCACAGATTTTAGGCAGTCCCCAAGTCATCTTCACTACTTGTCAAAGCCCTAAGCTTTGCTGCTGTTTGGCTGCAGCCAGGGGCCTGAAGTTACAACGTGCAGGAGGTCAGGGCTCCTCGAACAGAAGCAGGAACTGTGATCCCACAAGCAAGGCCCCAGACAGACAAGCACAGAAGACATGTGAAGTCAGGGGATCACATCAGCTGCTAGGATCCAAGCAGAACTGGTCTCCCAGCCTGAACCATCCTCACCTTGAAGGTTTGTAACACTCCCCGCAGCGGAGCACAAACCTCCTCTGACCTGTCAGCAAGCAAGAATTATCAGAGCTACTTGAGGTATCCAAGTTGAAGCAGGCAGTGGAACCACGACCTAAACAGCCCATTTCCAGGATTTTCCTCATCTTCACTGAACCCTGGAACTGTTATCAAAGTAACTGAGCACTCTGGGAAGCCTGATGTATCTAAATGTAGTCAGGGAACCTCAGGCAGGAAGTGAGCCATGGCAGCGGAACAGGAGTTGGAAAAGCTGCTGTGGTCAGCCGTGACTGGGGTTGCTAGGTTAGTCCAGTATCACTGGCCAGTTCCTCAAAGGCCAGCATGCATGCAGGCAGCCACTCATCTGGGTGTCTTTGCACGATGGCAGTAAACAACTTGGGCTGTGGCCAGATGTATCAGAATGACCAGAGCAGTACCTGGAGCACATCTAGTATTTGAGACTTCATCCTTCCCTACCATTCCACAAATACAATTAAAACCTTTCACAGACACATGCCAGAACGTACGACGAGACAGACAGCTACATACAAGAGGGCTGACTAAAGACTCAGGCTCTTTAGCTGCTTCTCCCTTAAAGCTTCCCTGAAGAGGATACCAGTTCTGGGAAATTCATAGGAAGCAAAAGACAACACTGAAACAACCATCAGTGCTGCTGGAAAGGTATTGCTTCTGTGGAGCAGGCAGGCCCTGGGAGGGAGGCAGGGGAAGTGTCACAGGTAGTCTCAGGCACTAACATGATGCCAGTATGCAGGGTACCTCTTACTGTTTTACTGGTTATGGGACCTTCAGGGAAGGCTAATTTAGAAGGCTGTGACCCAAAACGCATGGCTGTCTATCCAACCTAAAGCATTCTATGATTCTGTCCTGAACTTGCCTCAATCTTGCCCTAGCGCTCCTGTCCCCTATGCCAGGCAGGCGGGTCCCAGTGATGCCACATAGCTTGTATGAAGGAGGAGCTGTTCCTGGTGCTGAGCATAAGTGAAAGCAGAAACTTTTTCCCCCCCTTTACCTACCACTGCTAGATTAAGACAGAGCTTTGAGATCAAAGAACAAGCAAATGACCTGACTTAAACAGGACCTGACTTATGACCTCTTAAACAGCATCTGACCTCTGAGCTCAGTAAGAGCCGTTACACAGCCCCAGTTCTTTGGCTTGTTCCAAGCCATGTCTTCTAGTCCAACCCTCTACTGTTGTAGTGTCACTGAGTGTTCCAAAATGCTTGATATAATCACATGAGCGCATGCTTCAGCTGGCACACTCACCTGTTCTGCACTGGAAGCTATTCCTGCCCTCCTAAAAAGCCCCAGGGAGAAGATCCACACCAATGGCAGATCAGCAGCCTGCAGGTGAATTGTGAAGATTCAGCCTTCTGCTGACAGAGGATAATGACAATGCAACTGCCCCAGTGGCTTAAAGGATATTGCTGGACTGAGGAGAAATACTGATCTCTAGACTAAATATTACTAAATTCAGGAAAGCTTGGGAATCCCTCTCAATCCTACACTGCAGGCATCACGGTTATCTTTAACCAGCTACCAGTTTACTATTTTTCACTAGAGCCCTACCCAGTAAGCCTAGGACAAGCTGCAGAGATGCAATGCAACGCAGGATGGTGCATTTAGACTGCCCAAGGCCACTCTATAGGTCAGAGGCAGCAAGCTGGGAAATGCAAAGAGTGAAGTATAACTTTTGCAGAGAAAGGATTATGCCAGAACCAGATAAAACTTCACTCGGAAAACAAAAGGTGACTGCTGTTTAAAATCCACTGTTAAGTGTTCCTCTCGCGTGCAAAAGTGCAAGGCGCTGCAGCACAAGGCAGCAGAGCAGGTCACAAAGCTGCTCCAGCTTCTTTGCTTAAGAGCTGCAGCCTGAGCCAGCCACCAAGAACATAACCTGCAGCGATAGCTGCACTTCGCCGTGGCAGAAATCCTTCAATAAGCCACAAAACAATGTATGGTCCCAACTGCAGAAGTGTAGACTGGCAACGAACACACTACACTCTCCAAACTGGCAAAATCTGCATTTAATTTACAACATAGTAAAGGTTACAGGTAAAAAGCTCAACAGAAAACGTGTAAAGGCCTATTACATATTACACAAGTATACAAACTTCTGTACAAAGCCCCTAGATGTTATAGTGTCCCCTCCTGTATTGGCCAGCTATGGCCCCTAAGCTCTAAAATAATGAGAGCTTGTTCAAACCCAGGGAGGAGAAGAGCTTTAAAAAACAATGAGCAGTTAAGCTTCCCTTTTCAAGAAAAATCTTGCAAAGAGCCACTTGCAAAACAACCCAAAACACCCCCCACCCCACCCCCCCCCGAAAAAAAGGAAGAAAAAAAAAAACTTGTTCAGCTTTTACTTGCCCTAAGTATTCTTACCCTAAAGAGTTGCCTTCATAAAGCAGACTGGCTGGAAAAACAAAATTCTACATACCAGAAAGAAGCAAAACTAAAAATAAAGGGAGAAAGATTTTAAGACTCAGCATGGAGTGTTTGGAAGCAGAATGTCTGAGGACTGAATCATATTCAATAGCAACTAAACACAGAGCAGCACAACTGTGTCATAGAGAAGGTACTGTATTCATTCACATAATAGTTTGAGCTAGATATGATGGTGTGGGGAGGGGAACGAACCAGTCTCTACAGCCTCTTGTAAATGGGGTAGCTACTAGCTTGTTTTTACCTCAACAACATGATAGAAGCAATCACTCTGCAGACATAGAAGTCACCCTGATTTTGGAGCATCTGTCCAAAACAGGCCTAGGGCATACAGCACACCAGCTGCCCTGTAACACAGCACCACCCCAGCAGCCATCGGATTTTCACAGCTCTACTTAGCCACGTAGCTACGGTACCATACACGAGGAACAGCTGGGTATATGGTACTGTCATCTTAGTGCACATTTCCTGGAGAAATCCCCCAAATAATAAAGGAATGCCACTACATAGCTGAACTGCATTATAGAATGCAAAAAAAATCCAGAGTAAACCTAAGAAAAACAGAGCTCTGGCCTTACCTTGTGAATCAGACTTTGAAATCGAAACCAGAGGATTTGAAGGGCTAGAGCAACAATCCCAATCAAGCTTCTCATTTTATTCAATGGGAAAAAGCAATGAAGTAGTAAAAAAAAAAAAAAAAGTAGTATTATGAAACCAACTTGTGCACTGCTTTATTCAAGGCGAGGCAGATTCTCTACTGAGAATTCATATTCTAGCTTTAAGTAGCACTCACTTCTCACCCACTGTTACTAGCAGCCAGAAGAGCGTGCAGATCGTGGGTTTAGTTGTTAAACATGCAAATCACTGGTGATGGCTGCTCATTTTCCTGTGTGTCTTGCTGCATCTTGCATACACTCTAAGCTCACAAGTTCCATTTGCAAATAAAAATGAAACTATTTAAGTTAAAAGGGCCACCAAGTTTAAAAGACTGTCCTCCTCTGTGTTAACTCCACCCTCAGTTATCCCAGGGGAGAGAGGCAACACTACTTTGCTGTTTATTGTTTGTACAGCATAGATAGTGCCTATCCACCAGGCACATACTCCTAGGCTTGCCATGCTTGTATGCTGCCATTAGCACTAAGACAAGCTCAGATCCATCCAGGCATACACCCCTTTGTCCTTCCACACAGCGCTCCATTGTACAACACCACACCACAGCTAACGAAGCCCGCCTATTTCTTGTCCCTCTCTACTCCACATTCTCATGAACCTCATCGGATGCTGTAGTGTTTTAGGTGGAAATTAAGACAAGCTGTAGCCAAACAAAATGAAACAATAATGCCCCACATTGGTGGGGTTTTGAAAATGTAAAAAAATAAAAACTGACCAATATTTGCAAGTTTTAGAACTCATACCAATGGGATTTCTGAAAGGCTTGGCCCCACAAGTATGTACTTCTGATACAGCTGACCTGCTACAAGCAAGTCCAGCAGGAACAACATTACTCATAATAAAGCACGACACCTAAATACACGATTTTGCAGGGTCACGCTATAAATGATAATTCAATTTTATGACACTGCCCCTTCAGCTTATGGATCAAAATTCAGAGTAAAGACCTCTGGGGACAATAACGGCTAAGAAAAGGCTGCCAGATATTTTGGTTCAAAAGGAGATGGGAACTGTATTTCTTTTTTTCTTTTAAAGAGACATATAAAAACATTTGAAGACAGATCTTTAAAGGATATTTCACTTCTCCCATCTTGGTATTACATCTGGTTAGGACACTGAGATTTTAAAAAGACGATACTGCACATAAACAGTTTCTGGAGTTCATAACTCCCACTTTGTTTCAACAAAACCCAACTCAGATCAGTAGGGAAGGGGTTGGCTTCTTGCCCGGCCATGCTTCCTTTGCATATTTCTTCTTCTTGGGTTCATTCACAGCTTCAGGATTAAAGACAGCAGGGTTTGGAGCTGGGTTCATGTTAACTGTTGAGGGCACCACAGGAGTTAAGTCCACATCTGGGGCAAGATTGGGGTAGGGCATTGGCAGACCACCAATGAGTGCTGTCCCATGGACGCCATGCGATTGGGAACCTGCCTCATTGTGAGTTGGAGGTAAACCACCATATAATCCTCCACTGTAGGGAAAGTTTTGCATACGTCGTGATGCAGAATCATCTGTGGTCAATGAGCCTGGATTCTCCAACCGTTTTTTCTGTAGATGGAAGTATTTAAAGAATTATTCAAAATACATGAAACAAGCAAGCTATTTAAACTGGATGCCACTGTCATTTTCCCCAAAAAGGCACCTAGACCAGTCACATATAAAATGGTTACAGACCATGTCCCAGTCTTTGTCCCAGAAGATTTCTTCTGGGTTTCCTTGAAAACCAGTTAATAATAAACTCTTAAAGGTGCACAGTGCAGGAAGGAGTGACAGAACTTGAAGCCAGGTTTAACTTTGATCAGGTCTGAGCACCTCTTTACCTCCTGTACATCCTTGCCAGTCTTGAGCAAAGACTGAATGCAAACCCGAGTAGGTCCTTAGTCAGTAACACAGACCGTCCTTCCCCCCACAGTAAGAAACTGCAACTTGTTGATCACTTGAGTGATTTTGTGTGGCTCTTGATTGTTTGAATCTTCTCCTGCAGTCTGGGTCTTATGTAGAATTATCCTCTTCCACATACATTATTTAGTGTATACAAGCAACAAGCGAACTTGCTATTACACTCTTGCTTAGCTACCCTGAAGTGTTGCAAAACTTCCCTACTCCTAGCATAGTCAAATTAAATATAGCACTGGCAACACACTCAACCTGGAGCAAAGTCTAAATGCTGCTAGTTCTAGTAGATGACCCAATGAAATCTTTAGCACTTACAGCATTTAAACAAACAACCTCTTATTTTTACTTTTTATTTTCCACACTTCCCACAATTTTAACTGATGCCTAGAACCACCATACTGAATTTCTGGAAAGTCTTTCTTTTTGGGAGAAAAAAATTTACCATTGATCCCATATGTTATTAAAGAAAAGAGCTAAAGCTGGATTTGAAGGGAAATGGTCAAATCTGCTAAAAAAAAAAGACAATTGTGAAACATGAACATGAATTTTGCTTAATGATAAAACACTTTCCACCATAGAACATTATGTTTCTAAGGTGAAATTCATAAGGTGAGTCCATCAGTGTAATGCATTAATTAGAAAGTCAGGAGTTACTCTGTACCTTAACAGGAACTACTGCTGTCTGTACCATATTCCTGAAACGCCCAACAGAAGGGTCCACATCCTCTGTAAAGGGAAGAACAGTGAAACTTTCAGTAAAAATACAGGAAAAGATGGAACATCTGTCAGGTAAAGGAACCTATATGAAGAACTGGTACATGGGCCTTCTGTTCTCAAAGCCAGCGCTTGAGTAGCTCTCAGTAAGCACAAGCATGCCCAAAGAGAGGAGCTCAGGGGACACCTAGTGGCTTTGCTTCAAGGCGGGCTCATCAGCAGTCTGGTAGGAAAGGGTTCCACTCAAATGGAGGATGGGGACAGATGGATTGCCAACTTGCACTGACCAGACAGACTGGAGAGTTCTGGGCTGAAAGCTGCTGCTGCCAAGGCACTGCACGTGCTCAAAGGCAAAACAGCTAGCCCCAGAAGTCTTTGGGTTTAACTTAGGACTTGAAGGAGTCCGAAGAATTCAACTTAAGAGTCTCTGAATGTTTGAAAAAGAGAATCTTTTTTTGTAACGCGAATGACTGCTGTTTACATTAAGATGTTCCGAGCACTAAACCTCACCACCTTATAAAGCAAAATGGTTATTCTGGGTGGTATACACTGCCAAATGAAACTATCTCCAGACTATATTTTCAAATGCATACCCATTAATAAGGTACTCTTATTAATAGAATTATCCATATAAAGTATCATTAATAGGAGTGCCATTAATATAAAACAGCTAAGGGAGAAAAAGACTAATTAGGAATTGGATACATCTATGGAAGCATCATTTGAATGAGAATGACTTGTTTCAGATACGCAGACAAGTAGCAAAAAAAACCTTCTGAACTTGAGACAAATATCCATTAGGCAACAGGTGAGGAAAGCATTAAGGGACAGATGAAAAACAAACAAGTTCAGTTCCCAATTAGATTCTAGAGGCAGCAAAAAATTAAAACACTTTCCTCCTTTTGCACCCTAAAAATCTTTCAAACACCTGACAGAATTTTGAAGAATGAAGCTGAGTGTGATGTCCCGGTCCTGCATAAATCATGCAGTTATTTCACAGGTAGAAGGCAAGAAACAGAAACAGCAGATCCCAGAAATTGTCTGCCAAATTTCTGTTTTCCTTATCCATATGCAGCCATGAGGAATCCTTATGAGAATACTGGAAGAAGGGCCTTAAAGGTATCAAATAAACATTAAAGCAAACTACTTACCTGGATTGATGATTTCGTCGTCATCACTGAACGTCACTCTGGAGTTCTTCCGTTTTCTCTTTGGTCTCTGAATATCCAAGTTCCCCTCCTCAATGGTTAGCGTGGAAATTCTTTTGTTGTGGGCTGTATTAAACTCTGTCAGATTCTAATGACAAATTTGGAGACAGAATAGTTTAAGCAACTAGTGTATGAAGTCCGATTTAATCATGTGATTATGCCCATCAAAAGACCACAGCACACTGTTTAGCTTCAACTTTAGACCCCCAGGAAGAAGGAGTGCTCCAGTGCTGCAATGGGTAGCCCAGAAAGGCTGTGGAGTCTCTTGTCTGCAGAGGTATTCAGAACTTGACTGAGCATGATCCTGGGCAACCCGCTCTAGCTGACCCTGCTTGAGCAGGGGGACTGGACTAGATGATCCCGACAGGTCCTTCCAACCTCAACAATCCTGTGAACGCCACACACACTGCTTTCTCCCTCTTCAGTAGCTAACTGTAGGAAACAGGGCAGCATTCACTGTTATCTGGCAACAGGAAACTGTGGGAAATCACCCTGACCTGGGGTAACGTTATTTGGGACAGCACATACTCCCTGGCAAGCCTTTGAGAGAAGGCGGTTGGAATAGTTGGATTATTAGGTCACTGATTCTGGGAGGCAGTGTGATCACAGGCTTATCATGGTAGAACGAGATGGCTTGTGCATATCTGCCAGCAGAAGACACCTCAGACTATCTTCAAGGCCAAGAAATTAAGAACCTGAACCTAAGCAAATAAGTGGGGAGTGCTATCCGTTTACCTGGAAATGCTAGGTACAATGTGCCATCATACTCACGTCAAGTTCTGTCTCTTCCTCTGGCAGGCCCAGCAAGCCCTTGAGCTCTTCATCTTCACCGCCCATTTTCTCGTCTCCTTTAACTGCTGATGGCAGTGTCTGAGGCTTCTCTCGCAGAGTATATGCCCGTGTAGAAGCACCGAATGAAACTGTGGAGTCAATGGGTATCTGTTGGGGTTTGTGAGGTTCCAAACGGATATGACCCAAGAATGTGCCATGTGCTGAGAACATCAGAATGCAAAATAAGTCTGTTAGTCATCAGCTTGGGCTCACAGTATTCGTGTTCAAGTCTTGAGAAATTCAGAGACTGTAGATGTTTGCTCTGGGATACAAGTCACTGAGGTACTGCTGATAACATTAGCTACGCACATTTTACCTCCCATCTCACAAACTAAGATAACACACACCAGAAGTCCTCAAGAAGTCATGGAAATAAATGACAAACAACATTTACTTTCTGGATTCTTGTAGGTCCCAACGTACCATGTCTGGAATCATTCCTTCAGTGGAAAAAACTGTATGTCAGGCTTTAGATCTTGGGAAACCACGCTCAGAAGAGAAAGCTTCATTAAAATTGTGAAGGGAAGGCCACATCACTTTCCTCCTCTCCCTTAGTCTCTTAAGAATCCAGAAACATTGTTTTAAACACCAAGTGAAGGAGATGTAAACTGACTGGAACAAACACTCCTTTGCTCCTAACCCTTGCCAATCTTTCACTAGGATGCTAATTCAGATTATAGCCATCTATCCACACAGTGCAAACAACAACAACAAAACAGGAAAAAGCATCTCAGGTTCAGAAATGTTGAAGCACTGAAATATCGTATTTCTGTCTGTTTAAATGTCACACTACTTACTGCTGTTTAGATCTATGAGGAAAACCCTCTTGAGATGTTTGTGATAGACCAAGGCAGCATGGACCCGAGAACAAGACTGGTGGTCAATGGTAAAATCGCACAGATCAGGATTTCTCCCAAAGAGATAGTATTTCTTCTCATCAATGATGAGTTTCTGAGGTAGAATATCAAACAGAGAAGCATATTAGACTCCTGTAATCTTTTGGATCTTCCTGAAAAAAAATTCAAGAACATGAATAAACAGAACAAATCCAAAACAAAGCATCAACATCTAATAAATATTTCAGTTTTGTCTGACACTGTTCAATACAGAAACTCAAAACTTCTTTTTTAAAATGAGAACAGCTGAATATGGAAGAGTCCCAGTTATTCCCTTCTTTAACAGCCAAGACAAGACAGCCTGGGAAGAACAATAACGCTTCAAAGCACGAGACTGTGTCATACAAGAGATTCTCACATCTGCTCCCAATGATTTTTTACACATTCCTTGAGGCAGATGACTTTGTGCCTGGTCTAAGCCAGGAACCTATGCTAAATGATCTCAAATCCAATCCAGAACATCAAAATTATATTTCCGTATAGAAATGGACATACAGGAGATTTCAGACCTTTATAATAAAGATGTAAAACCATACTGAATATGTACTGTGACATGAATCTGTGTTAGTCTAGTCTAGTAAGCCACTCATTTTTGTCATTTCTTTTTAATTCACCCTAGTTCTAATCCCTTCTTCAAACAAGATTTTACATACTGTAGTATCAGTTACATAAACCATCTCTGAAAAGCAAAGGAACATGTTGACACAGTCCTACAGTGTACACAGCATATTTCTATTAACAGGCAATGTTGTTGAAAGGAACTCCTTGCGCCTAAATGCTGAATCACCTAAGCAGCACAGCCTTCTTTCTCACTGTATCCCAAGATCTTAATCTAACCTGTGTTTTCTTGCTTCCAGCTGCACAAGTCAAAGGCTGACGATTACAGATTTGTTAACAGATGGCTTCTCCTGCTTTTTGAAACATTTACCAAAGCCCACACAACATTTCAATAGCATGATCAAGGGAATGCTGATGATACATTTTCCATCAGAAAAAAACCCCAGATCTTAGTTCAGGAAAGCATTGCTTTCATGAGATGGCATGAGCTGAGATGGCATGAGCTGAATTAACATTTTGCATGCTAGAACATGAGCATTTCTGCCCTCTCCGTCCTTCTATCCCCGCTACACAGTCCTCTCCTCAATCGCACTGTCACACATCTGAGCAAAGTTTCCAGCTTGCAAAGCACTTTTTTGCTGTGTTAGTCTCCTGCTGTTTTAGTGGACTGAATCAGTTTGCCTTCAGTCAGATGCGCACCCCAGCTGGCTCTAGTGAAGCAGTGGATTACATGCACGGGGACCACGTGATGACGAAGGCCAGCAGCATTCATGTCCATCAGTTGTTTGCTCCTCACTTTTGCCAGCTGTACAAACCACATGCTCAGCCAGAAGGAGCTAATGTATCAGCCTAGTTACAAGTAGCTGGCTCGGGTGTTTTTGAGGGATCAGAAAGACTGACGCAACGAGCACCTGGACAGTTACTTACCCTGTGGCAATGCCAAGTCATACAGAAAATAAGGAGAGAACTTGGAATAAGACTTAGTATTTATATTGCTCTGCCTTACCTGCAAGCATAAAAATCACACGGACCTAATTTTCTACTACAGATCACTTTGCAAAGTTACATCTGTTTACCTGCCCACCAACTTTAAGGCTTTCAGCAACTGCTGCATTCAGATGTCACTTCCCCACTGATTTTTTTTTTTTTTAATTTTCTCCCCCAGATGTGTTCTACATTTTCTAGGTAGGATTTCTCATTATTCTGCTGAACATTTGTCAGCCCCCATACTGCAAGTTCTCATAATCTGGTATTCAGTAATAAGTATTTATTTCTGTATGTTTATTCTGTCTTTTAGGTCACTAGAAGAATTAATTGAACAACTCAACTCCATTACTAGTATACATCAGGATGACTTTACAATTAATTGGTCCCTTAGGTAATAATCTGCTAAAGTCTTATTCCCAACTAACACGAGGTATACATTTGAAGCATGATTTCATGAGAGTTAATGCTTTGTGAAATCTACTGACTTACATATTTTGGCCTGCTTTCTTAAAATAACAAGATTTAGGTGATCAAGCTGTCTGCATATCCATCAGCCCCCCATGCCCACTACTGAACCAAGTAACTTCTCAACCAACTGGCCAGTTTCAACCAGCACTACAAGATACTAAATTTCAAGAAGTTCTGGGAAAACAAACAGATAGAATGACAACTTCATCAGTACTCTCAGTGATACATAGGCTGGCAGAAAATACACAAAAGTGCCAATACTTAGACTTTAAAAAAACCCAACCCTTCTTTGCGAGTCCACGTCTCATTTGATAAGACAGGAATCACAGCTTAATTAGCAATTCACCTTCAAGTACATTATCTGGTAACAAATGAGGTGCAAATGCAAAATGCAAGTGATTTTCCTCCAACTGGGACATTTAAAAGATGCATGTGTCTCCTCTGAATCAGCTCCTGTCTGGTGGGGAATAGCGTACCTCAAAGCCTCAGTACAACTCAGACAAAAAAACTGAGAAAACAATATACTGAAAGAGTCTACGGGATTCTGCTCTTACCTGGTTACTTTATCATCACTTTCTGTCTCTTCACAGATACTGGTTTTCACAAGACCCTCCCCTCAGAATTAACCAGAAAGTATAAGCCACTGATAAAGAGCTTAAACTAGTACATGTTTTCCTCAGTCCTTTCTGGTTGAATATTGTTTACTTTTTTTTTTTAATTCCACCTGTAAATCAATTGCCTCCCTGTACATTCTTCACGCTAGCCTACTTGTATTACGCTTTCCCCTGCAAGCCTTAACACCTACCATCCCACTAGTCTTGCCAATATTTTCCCTTAAGATTACAGTTGTTTCATCCAAATATTGGTCTGTAAATACCAGTGTTTGTTACAATGCATCCTTTGAGAAATGCTGGGTAGATTTTCTGGGGACTCAACTTCATAGCATGTCCAGTATTACACAGCACCTTACTCATTCAGTTCAGCACTCTGAGTCTTCCCAAATTCAATGCCTTTGTACTAATGAATTCTACAATTCCACTTTGCAAGAAAGACCAGCACTAACTTTTCCTTTTATTCTTGTGTATTTGAAAAAAAATCCTGTGTAAACACAACTCTGATACAAACAGGTGGATCTTCAGAAGCCAACTCACTGCTCCACATTTCAGTGCCTGGCTTCACAAGCAGTTTTCTCACCATTTCAAGTACCATAAAAAACAGTCCAACAATTTCTCATTCTTGTCCACAACTGAAATCAAAATAAGTGTCCCGAGAGTTTTCACTTGCACCCGTTACACACAAAACTATACCATTCTGACTCAATAGCATTTCAAGAGATTTTGCAATGATACAAATGAATTAATAAATTGGAAATATTGCAATAAATCATCAGAGAAAATAATTTTATTGCCTTTACTTCAAGATAGCGTTTCCAAAATTTTCTGTGCCTCTGAGTTATAACCCAGTGTTATCCTTCATACACTGAGCTTAAACACTTCATGGCTTGCTTTAATGTTGCACTTTTCAGACCCAGCAATCACAAGGTGTACCTCAGGCCTCCACACAAGACCTGGGACACAGATGGCTCGGTTAGTATCAAGTGCTCGGTAATCCACAAGGTTTAAGAATGTTCCTTCTTGGCTACTGCTGTCTACCACAAGATACAAAACTGAAAAACTATTTGCCATATGTACCAAAAAGGGAAACAGATGGTTCGCATTCAAATGCTGTTAATTTGTTGCACAGTTCCCATACATACATGCAGTACATTGTCTTGTGTATCCACCACAGCCCAGAGGACCTCAGTCATCACTGCCTACAGAGTGCAAGGCCGCAGAGCAACCATACGCACAGGCGTGCGTGCTACATGGAACAGTCTACTAAAGCTCTTTGGATTCTCACTTCAGCAGACAGAAGCACGATAGCAAGCCAGACCTCTGCTACACACGTGGGTGCCAGCGCCTGCTTACCACTTGCCACAGCATTCAGCACACATACTACACACTGAATGGCAGGCAAGCTGCACCTCACTCATCTCAGTAACATTGACAGGCAATATCAAATATTCAGGATGTGAAACACAAACTCTACGGTCATTCTGTGACCTCTGTGAGATCACATTCTCTACGGAACCTCAGAATATTTTGATAGCAGACTAGCAATGGCTGTTAGTGCTCTGTATGACAGCAAAAAGAACCTCTTTTAGGTTATCAGAAGAGTTGATGGTAGGAAGAGGGAATCGGGATGTTTGTACCACCACTTTCCCAATGCGGACAGAGACCCCAGACTTACAAAGCCAACTTGGGCCTCCGGTAGGTCCAAAAGCTTTGGCCAGCACAGCCTCAGAGTCTGACACCACCAGGATGGTATTCCCGACTGCCAATTTATCAACACCAGATTTGTTCATCCATTGCCAAAACCAATGGTGCATCCTCAGCTTCCACAAGGCATTTTGCTGCTTTTTTTTCAGTCCTGACCAGGACTCCCATGATAGACATCTGCCTACCACCCAAGGATTAATTCAGCAGAGAGCTCCATAAAAACTCTTTCATCCTAAAGCTCAAAAATCCAAAAGAAACATGACAAGAAAAAAATCATCTCATAGAGTAAGTCTCCTAGCTGGGAAGGCTGCATCATCTTGGGCCACCTGCCACATACCAAAAAACCCAAAGTCACTGCCATTTGGCTTTGCTCACTGAATCTCATTACATGGCCTGGAAGCAATACTGGAAAACCCAGTGCCAAGTACAAACCTTACCCTAGATGCTGCTGATAGGATGACAGTGAGAAGGCTGAGCTGAGCAGCAGTCCTTCCACAGCTCTCTGATCTCCAAAACAGATTCTAACATGTAACAATACCATGAGAGGCAGAATATATGGTCCACTGTTTGAAGACAAACGCAATGCAAAGGGTTTGAAAGCTACAGTGCCCAGAAAGAGACAGTGAAGGACTGCTCCAACGTAGTCTGAGCAGCGGGTATGAACCAATTCAGCCACATCTTGTATGAACTAATGAGCTACTTCAAAGGTGCAGTAAATGTGTGTTAGTATCTAATTCCTTTCAAATTAAGGTGGAACAAAGATCTCTTTTAGGTTAAGACTGGCTGTGCCAATTTTCTGTGTCTTTAAATCCAGAGTAAGAGCACACTCTCAATCTGTAAAACCAACAGTAATAGACTATCAAGAAAAGCCTCATTTTACTGGTTTCTGGCCTGGAAAGACACAAGTTTATTTGTGAGGTATCTGTTTGTGACATCTCCCTCTGCTTTCCTACACAAAGCATATTCTGGCAACTTAACCAAGTTCTAAACAGTAAATCTCTCCTGCTAGACACCAAAGGAACACTTAATACCATTTGATGCTCCTGTGGTAGCATACATTAAAAACCAGCCAAGATTTTAAGCTACCTAAACCCTTCTGGATCTAATACTGAGTTCTTAATTTCCCAAGTTTCTATTCAGAAAAGTTGGCTGAACTTTGCAAACTTCTGCTGCCCAGAAACATTTCTCTGTTTCAGTCAATTGCGAGTTAGGAGTCTCTTCACAGCTAAAATACATTCACTGGCTAGGGTCCCCTCCATCAACCATGTGAAAGAGCCCTTTTTTTTTTTAATTTATTACTTTCAGTGGGATACAAGACAAAAACGAAAGAGAATGAGGTGGCATATATCAGACAAATTCCTTTGCTGTAATAAAAATAACTCATTGTATCCATGCTAATCGCAACACTGCTTGCAGATCCAGAACGTGGGATGAAAAAAAATCATACTGTACTTCATACTGTAGGACAGGGCAAAATCTTGTAAAATACAGGATGCCTAGTTAACCTTACTGTAAAACAAAATAAAAAAAATAAACTGACCAGACAAATATCTGAAACAAGCAGTATGAAGTGAAGAGTTTTTACCCTTAGTCCTTTGTATTTGAGATTTCCTTCCCCATGTTATTTGAGTTTCTGCTCCTGAAGTTCCTAAGACAAGGTGTCTTCTGGCTACAGTCTGATACCTCCTACAGAAGTATCTTGTAGGGAACAAGATGTCAACTTTGGAAGAAATAAGGCTCTGCAAAGTTTTGAGTTTCCCTTACGAACATTTTATTTTTTCTCTTACTAGGACAGGTTTAATGTTCAGGAATCAAAGTGCCATTGCTTATTAGCTGAGCATCGCAGTTTTGTATCCCTTCAAACAGTGCATCGAATTGGAAGATAACCAATGGAAGCACTGCGTAGTATGAGACAGTCTTAGAGTACAGGTGGGGGAAAATTCACTTCATTCTGAAGTTGAAGAGTAAAACAAACTGATTTGAAAATAATGAATGTGAGAGAGAAAGGAAATACTTATGAGTAAGTGTGGAAAATGCTGCGAAACGTTCTACTGCTGGTGCCTATGTATACGATACACCAAATACATACAAAACCTATTTTCATACCTCAATGAGTTTGTCTCCTTTGACTACATCCAGATGTAAGCCAGGTGGTGGTTTCCCTGCCCTGGAAAATAAAGAAAGGAAAATATAGCATCAGAATACTTAATAAAAAGTTTATTAGTGTTAGAACTAATACTCTATTAGAGCTACAGACCAAACCTACACAAATGTAAGCAGAATTACTTTGGGGAAAATATGAAAATCTCCTAGTTTTCTTTTCCTCCCTGCAGATACCTTCTGACAACACATAAACCTTTTTTTTTTTTTTTTTTTACAACAAGAGTTAAGCTAATGGGACACGAGCCATTTCAAGCTTTACTTCTCTTAGTGAAAAATAGCTAATTTACAAAATGAACAGAGCAGCTCCTAAGAGAACATGATATGAGGCCAGGAAGAGGCTAACAACTGGAGGAGGCTGGGACTGTTTGCTTAAGGGCCTGCTCACGGGCTGTTTTCCCATTTTACCTTCAAAACAGTAGATCTCTACCCTTAGCTGCTGGAAGAATGGAAACTTCTACCATCCTTCTCCTCTAGGACTGGTAATGGCAAAAACTTGAAAAGGGCTCCACACACACCTGTAATATTATCAAAACGTTGGCCAATAGCCAGTGTCCCTCCACTCGCCCTATAATCAAACTTTCCTACCAACACAGATAACCTAGAAGACGCTACAGTATTAGATGGCAGAGGGACCCCTACCCTGTGACAGTACAATCCTTCTCCACCAAATTCTCAAACAAGCTCAGCTCTCCCAGCCCTATAGCTCCATCCCTGCTCACCACCTGTGAAGCAGATTCACCAGGCAGACAGCACTGTTCGCACTTGGGCAAATGGAGCACAGAGGCACGTGGGACTCGTCAGTGCACACCAAAACAATGCTAATATGTGGGAGAACCCATGAGGATTAGCAGCATCAAAAACATATTTGGTATTTACAGTACTCAAAACCAGGACACCACCGTGGTACCAACCCTTCACTACATAGGATGTAGGGACTGTTGACAGCAAACGATCTTTTTCTGCTCAGATCTCTAAAAATCATCATCTCTAGAACTTCTTCACTGATAATAGCACTGCCACTTGTCTCTGTGGCTGGACCAACTTTCTAGGCGATAGCAGTGACCCAGTTCTCAACTACACTGCTGCCCTTCTGAAGAACAACCGCAGAGGAGATCACATTCCCATTTACTGCATTGCTCACTGCACAGAGCAAGCCAAGAGGACAGTGACAATGGGTAGCAACATTCTCAGCATGGCTGGAAAAGAAAGAAAGGTCACTTGTAACTGAAGTTGTTTGGGGGGGTTAAATATAGATGGTCACATTTCTGGGATGTGCCTTATAATTTGAAGGTTTCTTCTGGGTCCCTTCTGGTTACTGTACTCATGCTCCCCCACATAACTTCATACAAGAACATGGTCCTCTATGATTTCCACCTCATTTCTTTCTCAAATACTGCACAAGCATTTTCCATTCTTGCTCCAAATCCATTTTACTATTCCACTCAGATCTCTCTCTGGCCCTTCCTGAACATGCCAGTTGGGACTTTCACAAGTGTTCTTACCAAGCCTTTCTCTAAGACTGTGGACAGTACCATCCTAACAAAATAAGATGGATATGGCCGATATCAATTCTTATTCTTTCAGATGAACAAACAGCAGCAGCAAAAGCAAAGCTTCAGGGCAATCTGCTACAATGGTGACTGCTTCCTAGAAACAGGCTTATGGTGGTGTTGGGGAAAGACCAGCAGTTAAAAATGCTCCCAAAGAAGATGCACAGTCCGGCTGATGAGTTCTGCAAGGACTGACCCTTCCAGTCACTCCAGTATAGCCAGGGAACTGACTCCTCTTATGCACTGCTCTAGGATCACACAGCCAGGCTACACACCAGTATTGCTGTCTCCTCCTGTGCTCCCTTCATATCTCAGCTCTCATTTTTCATTGACAGACAGGTTCATTCATGGATTCATGTCCACTTCTCAGTGTTCCCTCTTTCTGCCCCTGAGCACTGGCAAACTTGTTTTTCTCCATTCCACTAAAATCACCAAGTTCTAGTTACACTGCGACATAACTTTTGATAATTTTCACAAAGCCTGCCTTACTTTGATCAAACAAAGGATGCTTCCCTCCTCCCGCTCTCCCTTTTTTTTTTTCTTCCAAACAGGTAAGCCTTTCAACAAATTAACTCTACCAGCAAGTCTACTTTCTGGCCTCTGCTTTTCTTTCCAGTGATCTCTTCCTGGATGGTTGGTCTGTCCTAAAAACATTTTAGCAACATCCTCAACATACCTGTTAGGTCACGGGAAGGCTTCCAAGTGCTCTAGCACAACCACTTTCCTTTTCTGTAAACTGAATCCTGTCTGATGGTCACCTTTTGCCATATACAATCTCTGATTTTTCATTACCCTCTCTACTTTTAGTTTCACCCTTGCTGTTATTTTACTCTACTTTTACCTTCAACTTTATTTTGAACACAGAAAAAAAGCCCAGCAGCAGCTCAAGACATTGCCTTCATCTATGAATTAAGGTGCTTGAAAAATTTACCTATTCTCTGGCATCTTTTGGACTGAGAATCCTTTGTAGGCAGTATTTCCTCTATCTACCTATGCCTGCAAAGCACTGAACACAGTAAGGCTGTAAATATTCATTATAATGCCATCAAAACAAAACTCACAGAAATCATTTCTTGTCTCTTTGGAACAAACTAAATCAATGTCACAGCTTAGGCTGCTGAAGTTAGATACTTGAGATGTCTTTTAATGACAAAAAGTAGACAGATGTTCCAGTTCTATATTGAAAGCTAATGAGTTCCAGAGTCACCAAAGATCAGAAGTAATGGCTGTATTCAGAAGCATCAGCAACCCCTCACACGCTCTGTCCTATCAGACCCCGCACCTCATGCATCAAGGAAGTAAAATATTGAAAGGAAATCTCTTGCAAAAATCTACTAGAGGAAAGTTTGTTAGGAAGTTGGTACTGTGCTGTTAGAGGAGAGCAGGTTTTACCCTCTTATTTCCAATACTGAAAAAGCAGTCCTCTCCCACTAACTAATGTGCTAAAATATCCACTAAACTGATTTTCCTACACTTCTGAAGGATGGAGAATTACTCGGGGTCAACAGACTCTCCCCGCCATCGAACACATACGGACAGACAAGCTTAGTACTGCTCCAAGACAAATGATCTCACATTAAAACTTGGCTCTGGCACAAGTACTTGCCTTTGAAAGAGAGAAACAAGAAGCTGTTCTGTACCTTCCAGATTGCGTATCATAGTCCCCACTGCCTGAACATCTTCTGCTCTCTACAGGTCAGCATTCTGCAAGTGACCTTAAAGACCTGCAAATGGACTAATTATTAATGATCACTAGCTCAGTATGCTTAACTGAGGCAAACTATGCTTAGACTGCCTACTGAATGGCCTAAGGCTTACTTGGGAAAAAAGAAGCCTTCCAGAGAATTAACAAGGCTGACTGGCAAGGAGAACATGACCACAACAGTATTATTAAATGACTTCTCTGGATCAGACAAGGGGTGAGAGGACATCCCACACAAGAGCTTTTCTTCACTAAGCATGAATCCAAGGAATGCAAAGAAGTGCCAGAATGAGAAAGTTTATGAGAATTGATAAAAAGTAGTAACAAACTGCAAAACTCAGATGGTATTTAGCCAAGCGTTCTAAGAGATACCAAATACCAGTTTTCTACACTTAACAGTTTAGCAATCTACTGCTTAAACTACCCTCACAGTCAGACAAATGAAAGTATCAACTGATGATGCTAATTTAAAAGCATATTTCAGGAGTGATGTGGAAACTGCATAAAGTAAAGTCAAGTTCTGACTGGGAAAATGGTAGAATAGGATAGAATAGAATAGAATATTTCAGTTGGAAGGGACCTGCAATGATCATCCTGTCCAACTGCCTAACCACAAGCTAAAGCTTGTTATTAAGGGCATTGTCCAAATGCCTCTTAAACATCAACAGGCCTGGGGCATTGACCACCTCTCTAGGAAGCCTGTTCCAGTGTTTGATCACCCTCCCGGTAAAGAAAAGCTCCCTGATGTCCAGTCTAAGCCTCCTCTGGCACAGCTTTGAGCCATTCCCACACACCCTATCACCGGATCCCAGGGAGACGAGATCGGCACCTCCCTCTCCACCTCCCCTCCTGAGGAAGCTGTGGAAACTATAAGTGAGCAGAACTAGCAGCCAGAGTAACAGCCAGACCAGCCCAGAGCCATCTAACCTGCGCTTCAATACTCAACACTACTTATCCTTTGGAAACGTGATGATACATGGGGCATGACAGTTCTTCCAATGACAGTGAAACATTTTTCTTGGATTAAAGAAGGATAAACCTCGCTTTGAATTACACATAATCTGCTCCTTTCAGCCTTTGTAAGAATGCCAGGATGACAACAACCATGCTGAAAGAATGTCTTGTTTGACAGAATACAACCAAGCATTGAAATAGTTTCTCTTCTACTTCAGATGAGTTCAGTGTCCAGGGAAAGGAGTTAATGTGGTTATCTGGATAAAACTGATGTTTATTAGCCAAATCAGTTGACTTCTTGCAAAAGAAAGTGGGCATATCCATGGATGATGAGAAGTGAGTAGGGAATTGAAACTGTTGTTCACTACCTGCACAATGGATGGGGAGTTACAAAATGGACTGTTTTCATACTCAAAACATTCCTAAAGGATTTGGGTTTTGAGTGGTTTTCATGTGTTTTGTTTTTGGTTTTTTTTCATTGCAAAGTGAACTTCCCTTACAACGATACTCTTCCAAACATGTATACAAAATACATACTATTTACACAGTGGTACAAAAATACCATATTGACGTTCCTTTAGACCATTTCTCTTGTAAAATGAGAGCCCTATTTAATCCAGAGAGCAGTGCTGCTTCTGTATGAGTTCCAAGAACCCTACTATCTTTCACATTCCTGTAGAATTGTATCAGGCTGATCAAACTGACAAACCCAGAGTAAGGAACCTTTTGCAAAATAAGAAAAGACTTCCCGAGCCATAGTTGCTATCCCTTTGAATAGCTATCTACATAAATTGCTCTATGTAATGCTCCCATATAAACTTAATGCATTCACTGGACCTCACACAATTTCCTAGATCACCTACATATCACTGAAGCACCCTCTCCACTATGTGGCCACAAATCTGCTTGTTATTAATTTAATTTTGCAAACTCTTGTTCTTCTCCTAAAAAGGACAGCAAACACTTGTCTCCCACAGACTTTCTGTTCACTGTTCAAGACACCCAACATATCTCTCAGTTGTTCCTTTACAGACTGAAGAGAAGCCTAGGTGAACCATCTGTAGTACAGCATCTTTGGCTGAGATAATAGTTAAAAATAATAAGAGAGAGAAAAAATTCATGTATTTTGAGGAGGCAAGTAGTATCACACAATCTACCAGAATTACTGGGGACAACCAAAAAATATAAACAAGGCTATTGGTACAGTAGACTGTCATTTTTAAAAAAGCTTTTGGCAAAATTATCTAATGGTCTTATGGAAATTAAGGTGTGACAGGGAAAATAAACACTAAACCGTGAGGGAATATAAATGTTTAAGAGTCAGGAAGGAGCAGGGTTCTGCAAGGGTGCTGCGATGCTTATATGCAGGCTGGAAAAAAGGAGCCAACAAATAAATGGGAAAAATCACTTATGACAAAGTTATGCAGGAAACTCAAATCAGACTACAATGCTGCAAATGAATCTCATGATACTGAGCTACTGCTTGAGAAAACATTCTGAGGAAAAAAGAAATAAAAATCAGCACTCTTGAGTGCTCGTACATGCTGGAGAAAGACCACTTCAACCACACAAACACAACCAGGAGCTCCAGGCTCCTTACTGCCACTCAGGAAAGATCTAGAGCCATCATGACTATGTTCAGAAAGAATCACAGGAACACTCAATGGTTGACAAAGCAAAGACATTGTAAGGAAGAATCTATAAAAATATAGTGTTTTCACATCATCAATGCTGTGTTAGTTCTGGTTCTCCTGTCAAGAACATCACATGGATGATAACCACTGGGGATGGCTTCATACAAGTGGGGGGGGAAAGCTTAGAAACAAATCCAGGCAAGTATCCATTCCCTTTACCCTCTTAATGAATGCTACAAAACCAGTGTATTCATTATTTTTTGAAACACAAGCAGCAAGGAGCCCTGGATATGAAAACAAGGAAAGTGTCTTTTCCACCATTTGCATAATTTTTAGAAAGAACTGTCACTCAGTGTCATGGAATTAAATTGTAAGGTAACAAAGAAAAATTAAAAAATTAACGGAGATCAGGTCTGGTTTTAGTTGTGTGTGTATGTATGACCACCCAAACAGTCTTCCGCTCACAACTCCCCTACGCTTCTGCCAGCCCAAAGCCTGAAGAGCGTACAAGAGGACAGAACACTTAAGGCTTACACACAGGTTACTGGTCACTACCATACATGACAGGAAACCATCTGGGCTGTTGTTTTCAAATAGTACAGCTGGTTTTATGCTCTTTTCCATAGAAAGAAATCACAATGAAGAAAAATCCTCCTCTTACCAAGATGTTGGTTGAACACAAAGTTGTTGCTGATCTTATGCAACAGCGATTGAAATGAGTCATATGCCTTTCTCGAAGCACAGCACACACACCACAGAAACTGAGATCAAGCTAGCATGGGAATTTGTTTAGGTGACTTAATTTTGACAATACAAGGATGTCTTGTGACAAATTTAAGGCCAAAATCTTTTGGGTAATTATTTTAGCTCATGCAGAATGGTTTCTTCCCATGTGGCAGAACAGGGCTGGATAATTCTGATTCAATCTTGTTATACCTGGAGGAAATATGGTGGTTAGGGCATTTCAATTTTTAAAAAAATGCAGGTTGATGGGAGGCATATATGATTTCACCTACTCTTAGAAGCATTATAATAGTTCTCGCCAAATTTCCAGTTGTAAGAAATACAGTTAAAAAAAAGTCTGAGGTTCAAACTTCATGATTACAGACCTTTCCTGAACACAAAAAAATTGCACTGTGTTTCAGGAATATTTTATGGAAGATTTCTGATGAGAAAAGCAGGTGCTTCAACTGAACAAAGCATTCCATCTGTATCAAAGCATTTGCCCAGGTTCACCTTGGCACTGTGTATGTTTTCTTGTTACAATGCAGTTCCCCACAGAACTAGATTTTACTTGTTCACTCTGGTTCCCTTGGTTACTTACTCAGGAGCAAAGTCTCCATGGAATACAGTGAAATCTGGAAATTGTATACAAAATTTAATTCCTGAGAGCAGGGCCATAAATATTCTATTAGAGAGAACGACAGGTTTTATGACATCAAAACCCCAAATTCAAATAGCACTGAATTAAACAGAAAAATTAATATTAAGTAGTGAGCAACAATGCAATGATTATTTGATAAGATTATTCCTACATTGTCAGAGTGAGAACAGGTATGTTGGAAGTGTAATTTACCTGTAGAAATCAGAGGAAAAAGAGACAGGACATCCAGAATCTGCAAGTCCAGCCACTGCCATTGTAGGTCATCTTGCTGTAACCTTTATGCATACCAACAAGGTGTTTCAAAGCCTTGTTATTCTGACAGTTTGATTTCCATCCTAAATATTTTGTTCTTTCCCTTCGGCTATATAAAAAATAAAATCCTCAATACTATCCCTCTTTAAAAATACTTTAGCCATTGAAAACCAGCGTTGTTTTTATTTTACGAGACAACTAAAGCTCCATTCTGTCTCGAAGTAAGATTGTTGTTTCCCCATCAATGAATTTTCCCATTGCATCTGTTCCAGTTTGAACTGAGCTTTATTAAGTACAGGTAACACAGACTACACATTTTCATCAGTGCCTTCTGCAACAGCACTGACCCTTCCCTACCCTACAGATATATATTATTACACGTCCGGTAAAGTATTAGTCTTTTTATTTATTTTTGAACAGTTATATGTTACTAGTGATTGATGGCCATTCTGTGATTAGCCTATGTACTTCTGTATATGTCCCTTTTATTTCTTAATATGAACTTGTGTCCTTTTACTTAGGAATAGTGATTTCTGGCTTTAAGAAGTTCTTGTTCTTAGCCCCTATTTTCCATCTCACACTTCTGCATCTTATCTTGTTTTTACTGTTCTCGTCTTCAAATTATACCAAAAAGACTGGATAATACTCTGGCCTCTACGTTGACCGTGTTTGCGTCACTAACAAGCATGGTGGCCACTTTTGTCAAGGTAATTAATAAAAAACCCCAATACTAAAAGGGTCAGCCCACAGACTCTATTCACCTGCTATTGCCTCCTCAAAGTTAATGCCTTATACACTCCCAGTTCTTGTACGAACACCTCTGTTGCTCCATAAAATGATCACTTTCCATGTGTTCTGAGTCTTGAAGAAAGCTGTTTTCATCTGACAAATTCAGCCTTTGGCAGACATAGCACCTCTACTTCCCTGCCTTGAATAATTAGTTCCTTCACTATATAGTCTAGTAGCTGGACATGGTGAAGTTCACGTTCTCCCATAGCAGCTATACATATGGATTTATTGGCCTTATATAAGACACCAACTGCTTAGAACGGTTAGCAATGGATTATTGAAGAGGGATGCCACTGAACAAGTTCCAGCAAGAATTCTTTCTTCTGTATTAGAAACAGAAAAATTTGTTTCTTCAGTTTCTTCACCTTGTGCTCTACAGGCCAGTCCACTGCTCTGTGCATTATGTCAGGATGATTCCGTGAGGGATCTGGGTAGATTATTTCTGTCATTGATGGCAAACCCTCTACTGCAGAACTACAGAGTAATGGGAAAAAAGCAGGGACAGACAATCAAGGAGAGGAAGAAAAGCCCAAGCTTAGACTAACCCTGGAAGGCACATATTGAATAACAAAAATAAAACATTTCAGAAAAAGAAGACAAAGCCATTAACGCTTCAGGATATGATGCTAGCTAGAAGTACCGAGTAACAGAACTGAAGTTCTACACATTAGCTGATGGTATCTCTTTGATAAGGCTAAGATTCAATGTCGACATGCTAACTGGGTTACAATAGCTATATCCAGTTGAAACTCAGCCGCCTCACTGAAGTCCTACCCAGTCCAAATAGAAATTTTGAGTCACGGCTAATAAGGACACAGACAGGACAACTTTATTTCTATTGTGTTAGTTTAAAATGAGGTCAATAATTTGGACTCAGAAGCCTAAATTTAGCCACTTCCTAAAAATCTTGGCCTGCATGACTACTGTACGCACCTTTATGCCCAACTTCAAGGACAAGGTGGAATTTCCAGAACTCAGGTGCTCATCTTCTCCAGAAATCCGTGTACAATCAATGCCAGAAATAGTTTGTTCTTGGCTCAGAGAAACTGAAGAGGAATGACTGTTGACTTTAAAACATACTATTTCAAACGTATGTACATTCCAGAAAAAGCTTGACATCGCAACTAATGGTGTGTCAAGATAGAGAGTAAAGAAACGTTCACAATCCTGAATGCAGGTTAGACCAGGACAGGAGACAGGCAGTGTCCATTAAACATCTGACGGTCACCTCAAAACTACACCTCAGACCACTTGTACCTCACAGAAATTACTTTTACTTACTAACACCACCTCAAGAAGGTATGCAGAAGTCTTAATAAAACTAGATATGTAATTGTTATCTAAAGACATTTTCTAATCTCATGGTATGGCTAAATTTTAAGTATTTGCAACATTTTTATTCCAACTTTATTCCAATTTTAAATGCATAGTCCATGTCTTTGCTAACATGTACTGAGGAATTACTGTACATGCATAAGCAAGTCCTACTAAGACAGCATTCATTATTTTTCATCCGTCTTGAACCAGTTTAACTGCTGGAAACACAAGACAAGAAAGAATAAATATTTTATGGACTGGGAAGAAGTAACCTATAATAGCATAAAAATTAAATCAAAGCCAGAACTTAAAAACTGATGAAAACCTTGAATTTCAGTAGAGGAGTCTTTTCTGGAAACTGGATGATAAAACACTATCTACATTACGGAAGAATAGATACAATGATGGAGGCAAACCTCAAAAGTATGGGCAACAATTTAAAGACAGGACCCCCCCCCGTTTCTGTAGATTATATTTAAGATTTATTTCCCATATGATCAGTGTTTGCAGTCCCCAGGGCAGCTCTACTTAGAGGCAGGAAAATAAATAGATAGGTGATTTTGATTCTAATATAGGTTGGTGAGATTGAACATAATTCACAACAGAAGAAGCTGCTACTGACCACAAAGGCTCTCTGCAACTCCATGGTTTTGGTCACCCAAAGCTCTCCCTTTGAAGATCTGCACTGTTACCTATACAGAAGACTTTTCAGTGCTTGCTTAAGACACCAAGGATCCTGCAGAATACATTTACAATGAGACTTTCTAAAAGTCAGAGGTTCAAATTGGTCCAAGCCTGCTACTGCAAACCATCTTCGCTCTGGAGAATCCTACCTGTGAAAGACCCATCACTTTGGTTTGCTCTGAAAGAAATAAATACTTTAAAACTGTGAGCTAGAATCTGTAATTCAGTAGATGCCAGCAGAAGTCATGTAAAGCTTTAACGTGAAATATATTCTGCTTTTTTTTCGGACTAGAAAAATTAGACAGAAGTAAATAAATCCACCTGGTAGCAGAGGTCCTCCCTCCTATCGGATGAGACAGTGGAATATCACCAGCCATAACTACCTAATACTTCCCATTTTCGGTTGTCTATTCAGCAGAATATAAACACTGTAACTGGAAGCCATCCATATTGGCTTCCTGCTACAGGTTTTTTTTGTCCTTCCCCCCCCCCCCCTTTTTTTTTATAACACTGACAAAACAACAGCTTACCTGTTTCAAAAGAAGTGTTAAGGAAAAAAAGTTAAATTTTTCCACACAAAACCAAACCTTTCACTGGTATTAATTGCCACATCTACGCACGACAGTCTCACTAAGAATCAAACCATACCAGGTACGCCTTTCACTACACCGCTATAAACATACAGCTTGTCCAAACTCAGTCTCTAAAATATTACAACACGCCTATGTACAGTAGAGGTGATAATAAAAAGCTTCCTTAGAATGCGTAAGGAGAGAGTCCACACACAAGCTTTGCTTTACCCAAGAAGGATTTTAGAACATTATAGTAAAAGGACATTCAGGTTGCAAAGAGCAAATTACCAAAAATCTTAGAAACGTCAGAATGAAACAGGCTCTGGCACCCAGATGTGACCCCTTTACTCCTAGGTGTAAAAACTCTGGCTTGGATCATCTCCCTGACACCCCTTCCACCTCATTTCTCTATCATTCAGTGCAATGGATTGTGCTTCAACACCAAACCAGCACCAGCACAGTGAGGAAAGCTGTCTGTCTGTAAGCCCCTGCCCTGTTCATAGCTGAAGAGGCCCTCATGGTTATAGCTGTTATAGCTCTCCCATCCAGGCGGTGTTTATTTAGGAATTCTTCTGCAGTAGCATGCAAGTTACTGAAACTAAGCATTTCACAAGCTCTACTTCTCCAGCTGTTCAAGCTATAGCTGGCAAAGGCAGAAGTCATTTGAATTTACCACTGAATATAATGCAAGTTGCGAGCACTTGTGTATAAAAACACTAAGAAAAAAAAGAGATGATATTTCCAATGTCAGGTTGAATATCCAGAAAGTACTAACACCGAATAATTTTACCTATTTTACCTACCCTACCGTATCATCATTCTATGAAGCACCATCTTGCCTCATATAGATGGTTGTTATTATGTATGTTCAGCACAAATAAAATACTAAAACATACAAGCAATTCTTTTCCATGAGGGAGTTAATGGTTTTACAAACTAAAGCAGGCACTTTTAAAACAGGTCAAAATTTAAAAGCATATTCACTAAGCATCCATTCACTGAGCACTATCATCAAAGCACTGAAAAGTAGAGGACTTGTAGTAAAACCCAGATGACGATGCAATTAAAGGCTGCAATCATGCATGCACATACATAGCTAGCTCATACAAATACACAAATGCTCGACTTTTCAGCTGTAACACTGTGTCATTTCCTACGCGATTTAAATTATAACCTTACACGTCCACTGAATAATCAATGCTCTGGCACCTAAAGATGATGGTACAGCATCAAAAAAATCAAAGCGAATGAAACAGGGCCCAGATAACCTAATCTTAAGCCCTGCTTCCAACAGAAGGCTGGACCAGGCAATTTTCAGAGACCCTTTCCAGCGTGGACTTTTCCACAACTCTAAACCTAGGCAAATCCATGGTCCTGACACTGCTTCTCCAGCACCACTTTCCCCTGACTTCTTAACTCAGTGTAATAAAAAAACCCCCAGCTGGTTTCAGGCTGCTGGGTTTCCCGTGCTGGACACCCAGCTCAGCAGACAATGTAACATCACGCATTCCACCAAGGCCTCGGCAAGGGACACACAGTCTCCGGGAAGCACTCTGAGCTCCGGCCGGCGCTGCGCCGCGGCAGCCCGCAGGGCCGCACGACCCCGAGCCCGGACCCCGCCCCTCCGCCGGGCCCCGCGCCGCCGCGGCACGGCCGCACCCCTGCGGGGCCAGGGGGTATGGGCCCAGGCAGGCGGCCTCAGCCCCGCGGCCCTCCCCGCCCCGGGGTCCCCACGCACGCCCCGCCGGCCCCAGCCCCCGCCGGGCCCAGCGCCACTCCCCCGGCCCGGCCCGGCAGATACCCGCGCTCCGCCGCATACGGCAGGAGGCCCGCGGCACACCCAGAGGCGAGCGGCCCCGGCCGCGGCCCCGGCCCGCCCGCTCACCAGCTGGGGCACTCGAAGAGCGAGAGGCCGCCGCCGCCGGCGGAGTTCGCGTTCGCCGCCATCTTGCATCTGCCCCATTCAGGCGGGCCGAGGGCAGGATGGGAAGCGGGCGGACCGGCGCGGGAGGCGATCCCGGCGTGCCCCGCGCGGCGCTGGCGGGGCGGGCTCTGGGGGGCCGCTGCCTGCGCCCAGGCGCCGCCTGGGAGACGGGGCCCGGCCTCGGAGGGCAGCGGCGGCTGCTTTGGCTGCCCGCGGGTACCCGCCGGCCCCGTGGGTCCCAGCTGGCGGCCGCGCCCCCGCTGCCGCGGGAAGACGCAGGGGCTGGCAGCAGTCGGTGAAACGTTGAAGTGTGACAGCAGGGGAGTGACCCGGATCTAACCCTTCTGTAAAAGGCTTTCAACCCCCCATTTTAACAAGCTGGTAGCGTCTCAACTTTTTAGAGAAACAGCAGACAGAAAACCAGTGAGATGGCAGGTAAATGGGTCACATACTTTGTTACAATTACAGAAAATTGAGCTTATGTGAGGGAAAAATCCTATTACTCCAGAATTACCCCACTGAGCCGCAGCTCCCCCAGGAGCAGTTGCTCAGAGGACCAGGCCGCTGGAGCAGCACGGGCACAGCTGCCTCAACAAGCGACACAAGCAAGCTTACCCCAGCCCTGGCTCCGGCGGTGAGTGCCAGACTTCCTTGGGTGAGTTTCCAGCATCTCCCGGAGTGGTAGAAAACACATCCGAGAGCCAGGAACGCTTAGTGCCAGAACGCTGCAGCAACAGGGATGAGTTTCCTATGGTGATTTTTCACATTCAGAACCATTAGTCAAGACTGCTGTTAAAAACTGTTGCTGCAGCACTTCTGCCGCTAAGTTCAACAATGTAAAGAAAGAGGAGAAAGCAGTCAAGTAATTACAGCAAGCTGGACTGGTGTTCTCAATTCCAGTTTCCAGAGGACTAAACCAGGCTAGAACAAGGATGGAGCCCACAAATAACACACCCAGGCTCCCTTTTAAGCACAGGGATGAGGTAAAGGCTTTCATTTTCATATGGAGGCGACATCCCTACAGCAGGCAGTGCCCAAAGCAGCAGGCTCTACCATTTGATTAAGGAGCAGAACAACACACCACTCCCTCCCCAGATTTTACCATACAGGCAACTAGTCAAAGCTGCCCCCAAACTGTTCCAATTCATTTTTCTGTGGCCAGCCCTGTGGTACAGGAGTCTCTGCACAGGAGTTTTGTGTATGTCCATGTGAAAGTCATTCAGGGTTTTCAGTTTCATCCTCAAGAATCTGGGACCACAGAACTAAAGCTGGAGGAAAACACTGCTGTTGCTGATGTAAAGCCTTCTACCCTATTTACAGAGGGAGCTGAAAACATACCCATGCCAACGTCTAACTGAAAGAGAAAGAAGTTCCAACATAGGCTTTTAGAAGTGTTTATTGATGGTTATTAGATGGAATGATGGCGCAATAGTGCAAACCACTGTGCAATTGGGAGAACACCCTCCCTTCCCAGTTTTCACATGTACTTTATTATACAGGAGACATGGAATAAGGATTTAATACAAAATGGGTCAGTATGTTGCATTTACCACACTCCGTTGGGCTTTGGACAGAGTACTGTTCCCTCAGTGCATGTCAGTTCAGAGCTACATCAAAGCAGGGAGTGGCTGCTATGTTCTGTCCAGCTCGACTAGCAAGACAGTTGGAACCATCGATCTTTCTCATTTGCACGCACACCCTCAGTCTGAAAAAGCTAGCATTTCACTCAGCCAGTTTCTGTGCTTTCTGTTTCATAAAGAGTGGAAAATACCAGACACTCACAAACCACACGTAATATTTACTAGTACACTACAAGTGAGCTTCAAGAGTACTTCTTCAGAAGCAAGATTTCACTAATATTAATTTATCTTGCTAGCTTGTAAACTTAGGTGCCCACTTCCTCATCTTTGTGTGATTTTTCTCCCTGTAAGCTTCTAAAAACAATTGGAAGCGAGCAGCTAAACTTTGTATTTCTCGTGCTTGAGAGTCAGCACTGGAAGAGATTTATTAGTCCAATAATAAATGACCAGCTAGTTTCTCTAAGGAAGTTGCGTTGTTAGATTATAAGTCAAAGAACATTGTGTCCTCAAATGATGCGTTTTGAAAAAAACCACCTCAACCACGCTCAAAAAAATTAAACTCCACAGTTATGAGTCTCAAGGCTAAACTGATCAGCACGCAGTGGTTCCAACTGTCATCCATGCATGCTTCTCCTTGCGTTTCAAACCTGTAACAACATCTTTCTCTTCAAGAGAATCTAGAACCACAGCCACTTGGAGACTAATAAAACCACGGGGCAGATACTGGAAACTTCAGAAACTGCTGGATTAAGGTAATGCGAATTGGTGTTGTGCCCTCTTTGAACGTCATTCTTATTCCAGTCCAACAAAATTACCTATACATATAAAACATTAAAAGTTGTGCCACTTGTCAAAAAACAAGACATCTCCAATTATTGATCACACTTCGGCATACAGTTGGGACAGGGAATAATACATTACAGAAAGCAAACCCACAAGATTTTAGTTACATAAAACAATATAATTTGTATATAAACTGATAAATACTGTCTCCATGGTTCACTAATTCCAAATACTAGTTATCTGCACATTAGTTGCTAATATCTATTACTAGAAGTAGTTCCAGCTTGTGCTCTCTCTCAGGGTGGTTAATTCATTTCCGAGACTAGTCAGCCTGTTCGCTCTGAGGGAAAAAAAAATCTCAGCAATGAGACCAGGTTACATGTGAAGATTTCATTTTGTTGTCTGCCAGATAATGAATCCTATGATTACAGAAGCCACCGCAAGACCAAGAATCAGGATACAGATCTTCTTACGGGATTTCTTCTAATAAAAGAAAAAAAAGCCACTGACACTAAGAAGAGATGACAAGACCAAAGAGCAAGTCTACCAGTTAACGTTACTAACGTTGGCAGACTAGAGCACTTGATACCCACACTTATTCAAGAGAAGTAACCAGTGTAGTCTGAACATTTTTACATGTTCCTTAAACTGCATGATCCTACAGATAAACGTTTTCAGTTTTAGGAGCACAGTCATCTAAGAGATGCAGTTAATGTGACAAGTTTTGCTTCTTTTAAGTAAAATGCAAGCTTTGCTTCAACTTGACAATGCCTACCATATGCTTTTCATCCTGAGGGACATCATCATGGCTTCAGAGGAAAGCCAAACGTCTCTAGCTATTTAGATTTTCCAGGTAAAGCTAATAAAACTGCTAAGCAGTTCCCTGATGCAATCTTTCCTTGGCCACTCGGAGCTGGTGTAGCAATAGCATGGCATTTCTACAGTTTAAATGATTTAATACACAGTTACTATATTTTGATTTTACAGCTTTAATTACTTCATTCATCATAGGAAACTACAGTCTGTCCATATACACCAAATATTTTTAACTTGATATCTAAGGATATTTATAACTATTGCCTCCACCATCCAGAAAACTACATCCAATGCATGTCCAGTAGGTCCCAAACTTAGATTTATAAAATACCTTGACACTTTTTAAAGGAAGCCATGGAGAACTAAATACTACCAGATGGCAAAAACTACTTTCCCTCCCTTGCAGCAGCACTTGAGTTCCATTGCCTTCTAGTACATCCCCACTTAACAGCTTGAAAGAGTCCAGTTTTTCTATCTTGTGTGGTAGCCTGAAGTCCCAGCAGTGAAACTCTGTTGGGACTGACTGAAGCAGAACCCTTGTTCCTTCACAAAACCTGAACATAACAGGGACCATAACAATGAAAGAAACCTGCAGAAAACACTGAATATCATGCATTGATGGGACAGCGAGGACAGACTATGGGATAGAAACTCAGTAGTTAGAAAGAAGGGTGCTGCAAATCCTGGTCATCAGAAGTTTCCGCAAGTCTGGGCAGGATTTTTGCACATCAGTGTCTTGGCCAGTATGTTTATAAGATGGATACAACAGGAGAATTTATTCCTGTTCAACTGTTGTGCTAACTCCTGAGACAACTAAACACTTAAACCTGCTGAGCACATCTACACAAAGGAACAGACTGACTATATATCCTCTGAAGTAGAAGGGTAATTCCAATACCATGTTTTTCGCTCAAGTGCTTTATCTATTCCTTGTAGTAAAATTTTGAGTGAGTGCCAACTTGCACAAAACCAAAATAAATGTTTTTAATAACTTGTTCGGTGTGCTGCTGTCCTTGGTATATGTCTCATTATGCCTGTTCCATTATTACTCAACTGTACATTGACAATAATGCAAGCACACAGAATTTACCTGATAATAGGCAGCTCTCTGTAACTGCTCACTGGCTCTTTCCACATGGACTTCTGCACTTTCCACATTTGCCTCTATGCTATCTATGGAAAAATAAGAGAACTCATTGTAAAATATTTCAGAGCTTTGGTGTTTAAAAAAAATCAGAAACAAAATACTGGAAAATTTAATCTATGTAGGCAAAAATATGTAATTGAACTGAAAAGAAATTTCCTTACAAATCACACTTACCAATCATATCTCCTTGGTCATGAATCATCATAGCTAAATCCTTAAATATCTGATTGACATCCAAAATGTCTGCCTGAAGACAACAGTTTGACAAGTTACAACAAACATTGGTTACAATTTTTCTGACCATGACCACCAAAATGTCAGAATAGATACCAACATTCACTGACTGAGGTGACTTGATCCTACTACCTATGCAACTTGGGTTTAACACAAAAGCCTAAAACATTCCTGCTACTGAATATCTGTTTCATTACACTAGCAATTAGCACAGTATGGAACTGAGATGAACATTGTAACGTGAGTTGCTCCTACCATCTCTGAAGGACCACCAGTCAACGCCAAAGGAAAATATACCTAGTCTCCTTCAACAGGAGCAGGGAGGTTGATCTCGGCATCAATCCTCTCTACAAGGAACTCTGTTCCTCCACCTTCAGATCTCCTCAGCCCATCCCATTAGTTAGCACCGCACAACTTCTTTGGTTTATCTCCCAATACTCTTAACTGCAGGATCTACTGGTCACCTCTAATTGCCTGATTGCTGTTTCTCTTTCTTTAATGAGTTCAAGGTCTTGTTCAGTTATTGCCACATCTTCTTCCTGAGACTGCATTTGATTCCAATCTTCGCCACTGGAAAGAGATAGAAAGTACGACTCTTTGAGTGTAGGTACTTCCACATTCCATTTATAGCAATGCACCAGGGAGTTGAAAAGTTTCCTACAGAAGAACCCACAGGTTCCTGGCCCTGCTACAGAAGCAGGACCGATTTGTGGTAACAGTTACAAACTGGAACAGTTGAGGAAAAAAAAAAGGGACAGATGAGGAAAAGTGAAGAAACTGGAAAGCAGTTACATGCATAGAATACTCTGTTCTAGGATGTAACAGTCACCTACAGCATTATAGAAGAAACCTCCTTATTGCAGGTTTTTTTTTTTTTTTAAATATCTGTACCTTCCTTCCCTCTCACCATCCCCCAAACAGGGAAAAATCAGGGTGAAAGTTTTGATAGTGAGTAGCCTGCAAGCACAACATTATCAGAACAAAAGAACGCTTGACAAGCATCTGGATTCAAATATTCTCACCTGCTATCTGGCATCTGGAGATAAGAATAAAGTGTTTTGGTATTTTAATTTATTAGTCTAGTAAGAACTTCAAATTAAACCACATACCAAAAGAGATGTTACAAAACAAGTAACTCTGCATCCCAGTCTACCTCTCTCCTGATGAGCTGGTACTTCCTAACTGCTGCACATGTTACACCAATTACTGTGAAGGCTGTACCTATAATACAAGGCCATCTCTATCTTCGGCATAGAAAGTTCTTCAAGGGCAACATCTCCCTCTTCTCAAAGAGAAGTGTGCTGGAAAGCACTGCAACATTCCAGTGTTAGGTATACAACACTATTTAAAGTTTTTCAATGTCTCAAAATGCCAAAAGAAATGAGGCTAAGCTACGTGACTAGGTCAGAGATGGCTGACCATCCCAGCAATTCCGCTCTGAGGTGACAGCACGGTTTTCAGTTATTTAAGGCAGAAGATTCTGACATGTAGCACACAAAAACAACTTGGAACGTGGAGTACCTGCTGTGTGCCACTCTCTGAGCTAAGAGCCTATGCCTGAACAGGTACCTGTCTGGTTCCCCTTGCGTTAGTGAACAAGGCCTTCAAACTCATCACAGCATCTGTACAACTGAACAACCTGGGGCTTTCACTCATGACGCAGTATGTGAAAGCACAAGGCTAATGAAGGGGATGCACGCCAAGCAGCTGATCAGGTGAAGTGCAGTTTGCAGAGGGAAGATGAGGCATTTAAGCTAGGCCTCTGGATTTAGAAAGTTAAAGGATTTATACAGACAGGGCCAACAGATTTGAACCCAGTTTTCTCAAACAGACACAGAATAGAAACCGACACAGTAATCACAGATACTTCTGGAGTGTCCTGAGTTCTCTTTACTCACACTGTAAAGTTGACAGGACGTTTTACAAATCTACCCACTGTGCAGTCACACTTACTGCAGAACTGATATGACTGTCTGTCAGGTAACAGTAATGCCATCTTGTGCATGTTTTAGGATTAGTTTTCCATTGCGTAATGTCCAGGGCTTCTGAATAAATTCAGAAGGCAGCTTCAACCACTACTCTGTAATAGCTCCAAACCCATGAAATAAATATACAGCTCTTTGTGGAAAATGTCACAGTGAGGGAAATCCTGTCTGGTAATCTTGTGCTCACAGTCCAGAAAACCAGGAGCTCCAACTGCCACATACTAGGGACTCTACTATTACCCTCAGAGCAGTAATCACACCACCTACATTTAAGGAGGATAAAAGACTGTCATATGCAGTTAATTTTTTACATTGTATATTACAAGTACTGTAATGATTGCATTTCAAGCCTTTTTGCTTTGCATTCAGCTATCAGACCCTGGCCCAAGTTACAATAACATATCTTACCACAAAAACTTTAGTTACACATAGTTAAAACTATACTTCAGAAGTATAAGAAGCTGTTACCTATCAAATGAAACAAGCTGTTCTTCTCTGAACCGCTCATCAGCCTGGAAGAGATAAAGGAGTTATTAGTCTCAGAGACTACCAGGACCATTTGCAAAATCCCCAGCAGTATCTTGAAGACAAAGGCATATATTGTCCAAAGAGTTCTCTGAGAATGCCACTGTTGCTTCAACTTTCAGATTTAATGTAGGTTAATTAAGATTAGATTTAGATTTATCTTTAGATTTAATTTTTAGATTCAGATTGTCTCTGCACATCAGGGGCAACTGAGAGGTCAAAAGCAGCTAGTCCGTTTACTCATATCAGCTGTCATTGTTTGTCACCTCCTCTCTCAGCATGTAGCAAAAAATCTGGAGGATAATCGAACTGATAGACGCGTTCCCTTGTAGAAATTAAGAATGCATACTGACCACAAAGCCCCAAGGCAAGGGGAGAAAAATGTTTTCACTGGCTTTTTTATTATGAATTCTTAGTAGCCACAGGGGTTTGTCAAAACTTAATAGGGAGAACATTCAAACGTACATTGGAGATATTTGCAGGGCAGTAGCTATAATAAAATAAAGAAACATAGCATGAGACTTAAGATGTAATTTAAGGTGTGGTAAGCTTCCAACCGACCTCTTCAATTTTATAGTCTAGTGCTGATGTCAAGCAGAGAGCAGCCTGCAATGCTTTGTTATTAACCATATTTTGACGCCCCTCTTGTCCTCCACAACATTTTCAGCTGCCAGGATTTCTTCCCTCCTCTATTACCATTGACAAGCAGCACACTGAAATGAGTGCCTAGTACTTGCAACATCGGTAATGACAAAACTAATGCACTGAGGCCTCATCTGCATTCAGTAACGTGTCAGTAGGCAGCTATGAAGTTGGTAGGCAAGTACAAGATCTCTCTAAAGACTTGTAGTTCACTATATCAATAGAAAATTCCTATAAATACTTACAGAGATACGGGAGCCAGCTCTCACCCTTGCTACAGTCTCTTTTTCCTTCTCTGACACTCGCCTCTGTATTGCCTGGAAGTTATTTAAGGCCGTGGAGAAGTCATTCATTAAGCGTTCTTTCTGAAGCCTCTGTTGGCGCTAAAGAATTGAAACAAAAACAAGTGTTCAGATATTCCCATTCATGATAACGTAACTGTCAGACTCTCAAAAAACCCATCATCATAACAACAATGAATGCTGGCATTCAAGTGATCTTTTGGTTCCAGCATTCTGGGGCACTGGAAACAACAAAAAGCCCTCCGTATTTTAATTTGTTATAGCAAATGCTTTATGCCCTGCCTCTTGCAGAACAACTTTGTGCAATAAGGTTCTCTAATTGCAATCTAGTTTTAAGTCTGAAGTAGAGAGATCTTCTATGCCATTGCTTTTATTCAAATCACATTCCAGTAATCTACCACATTTAATTACATTCCTTTTGGATACACACAATGCCTTTACCCTCCATTTCTCTACTTAGCCAACCTGGTAGTACTTAACTTTCTCTCGTCCTGATAAGACAACCCCCTTAATTTTCTTAGAAATATAGGAAGCCCCACATTTCAGAACTTATGACAACACCTGTTACTGCAGTTTCATAAGCTGTTTCTCCCAGCTGTGACACACTACAATCCTGGTGTTATTTGAATACCCTTAGTCCTGATAACCATTTCAATTTGTCTTTTCTCCCAGTACATTAGTTGTAATATTCCTTTTCATCCTCATTTTACAGTATCAACTTATTTAGCCTCCACAGAACATCTCCTTCTAGTGTTGTGACATCCCAGTTATGGGAAACAAAAAGTTGTGAAAAAGCTTTTCCCAAGGACATTCAATCCTCTGGTAAGCTCTGATGTTTTCCATTAGACAGATTCCCAACAGCTGTCTCAAATCGCAGGCTTTCCAGTATTGTAATCCTTCAATGAGTTTGTATCAATTCAACAGCCATTTCAAGGAAATGAATGTTTTAAATTAGTTTTTTCTATAATAAGCCTCATAGCACACTGTAGCTTCCATCTGAGCTGTCTGGAAGCAACAATCCTTCTGCCAGAGGAGATCCTCAGCACGTTGATGCCAGCTCCTGCAGATTTTGACTGGACTGCTCCAACAGGCTTCACTAGGCTTCAGAAGTCACTGCTGCATTCGTTGAGATGCACATGATAGGATTTTGTTCACCAGAGACAACTGAAAAATACTTGCTGAATTTGCAAAATGTGGCCATGCTTACAACTGGCATATAAACCTCTAAATACAGAATTAGACTAAGACAACATCTGCTGACCCATATCCACAGATCATCTCACAACAGCATCACAAAAGCAGATATCTCAGTTTTGTGGTAGTGATTTAAAGTAGAGCAAGAAAATGCCAACAGCAGAGGCCTGTCCCTTCCTTTTCCCATAGGGAGGAGGAACTCGATGGACCATTTGGCAAGAGATAAAGTCATAATCATTGCCGGACTATATTTTGCTTTATTCCAATATAAGCAAGGTGAGTCAGCTCCCCCCCCAATAGACCACATACAACGGAAAGATTTTTGGTGTGATCACTTTTCATACTGACATGCAGTTTGCTATGAGTTCTTAACCTAAAACACTGCCTTGCATAACCAGGCACTTTGTAAACAAGGTTATTTTTCAGAAAGTTACTCAGAAAACCAGAATTGCATACTCAGCTCTCCCCAGACATTTAGGGCTTCTTACTCTCACGTGAATAGGTTTTATACCTATTTGCCACTGGTTTTCCAGTGTCATATAAGCAGCAAGGATGTAGACAGTTTAATGTGTTTCCCTACTTCAACAACATTCTTCACAGCAAAAGGCTGCTGTCTTGTCAGCTGTGCCAGTTCAAGCTTCGTAACATTGTAGTCTAAGCTAGTTTCATTAAATGAGCAATTTAAAAATATGTCCAGACAAATTCTGTTGCCCACCTGTTCAGAAGCGGATAGAGGAAGTGGTAGAGACCCCAGCTCCTTTAGATATTCATTGGTCTCTTTGGCAAGGCGGTTTGCAGAATGCTGTAGCTGTTGTCTGAAATGAAAGTTCAAAAGCAGTTACATAAGCTTCTACCTAAAAAGCAGTCTCCGAGCATTTCAGTTTCCAAAATAATGACCAAGTAGGGGTTCTGAGATCACACATCTTTATGGCGGGATTTTTTCACCCTAATTGAATAGAGATGTACTTTTAGCTTTTACCATCAACTTGACTCTGAACCAAGTTTTAAAAAAAAGATTCAAAGAAGTTCTGTGCTCCCTCCTAACTAGTGTAATTCAGTAAAAAGATACTCTTCTCCAATGGCGTAAGAGAGAGAAATTCAAGGGAGAGACAACTTTATTCTGTGAACATAATCACACTTTTAGGATGAATCCTTGTGGCACCAATTGATAACTAACTGTTCACTTGACAACCACCAACTCCATTGGTTAAATGTACATTTGAAGTACAGAGACTCAGCAATACTGAATTCTCATGTTTTTGTGAAAATTAATGATCAGAGCAGATGAATGATCCAGCTTCTACTTGGGGAAATGCAAGGCTTTCCCTTGAGCCCTTATGTTTTCCAACAACATTGCAATTCAAAGCTATCATTACAAAGGATCCAGTGCAGCAGCACTTTCATTAGTAACACAATACAGAAAGATATCAGTTACATTGAACTTAATGTAAAGACATCATCTTGTACATCAAAAGTGCAGTTTATTAGAGAGAATGTTAGTGCTTCATAGCAAACAGAACCGTAAGTCTTATTTTGTAGCCATATGCACAAAAACTAATACAGTAAACCAGGAAGACACAAAATACTACAAGATGATGCAATTTTTTTGGCATTTAATGGCTTCAGGATGCTGAAGCGAACGTCACCTAGTCAGCCCAATAGATACACAAATCAAAAGTATTCAGGCTGCATTATTGTAAAAGTTGACCTGCAATATGTGAGCTGAATAAACCACCCATGCATTTTTGTATTAAATTTGTATAGCAGTTGACAATCTGTGGAGTGTAACCCCTCTCACATTGAAGAGGGCCATTTCTACAATGAAATTAAATGGAAAGACATTTGTTTGGTCACCAGTGATTAGTTCTTTAATCTACTGATTAAATACAGATCAAGTCAACTGAGCAGCTCAGGCAAACAAATTCCTTTCTCTCCCAACTGGGCTCTGATCTCATCCTTCAAATGTAGTGTACATAGCTATCACCACAAGTTATGAACTTATTCAAAAATCAGCTATTAAGAAAAATGGGCAAGTTGCCTACTCAGAGATTCGAGGCACAGTCACATGAAGAGATAATAGAAGAACTTACTTTCAAGTTTTCTTTTATCACTCCAGAAACTATTTTTCCCATAACTTCCTATTTATGCTTTACAAGTTGTAAAAGATGCACAGGCATACAGATTCCCTGTTCAGTCTCTCCAGGAGTCACTTTGGACTATGCCTGTTTACATGTCTTCTATGTTGTCCCCCACTGGCATATTTTTCTTCTGAAATTATATGTAGCATTTTGGCTGCCATATAGGAGTGCTAATCTTTCTAGTGCCTAAAACCACCTGTACTACAAGCTCCTTTTTAATCAGTTATGTGTCTTCCTTGCTGTTTTTCCTGATTGTTCTTACGTGAGGGCCAAGTACCCAGTATGGCATTCATTTCTTCTAAACCACAATTGAAGCTACTACAGCTAGTCCTCAGAGTACAGCTGTACAGAGTACAGCATGGCTGATGTGCTACTACCCTTTTCAAATAAACTGTACCATTTCCAACTATTTCCATCCAGCAGTTTTGGATGGCTTCTCCAGAATCCTGTAGAAACACCTTAATTCATCCAGTAAACTACGTAACGCAGCTAGTTATTTTTGGTTTGTGGAACTGTATTAAATTTATCTAATAGAGCATCTCCCCAAAGCAAGTAACCCAGTTCATCTAAGAATACAGACAGAAATGAAAGCTAACCTATACAAATGTTAGCTCATTTAATACTTACAAGTTCTCCTGAAGTTTGCTGGAATCCTGCTTCGTTCCCAGCTGGCTCATTAAATTCTTTATCTGAGCAGCTGAGGATAAAGAGATCACAAGATAAATTAGTAAGACAAGCTCTAGTGTATTTTATTCCTTCTTGAATGTATCCTTCTAGCCTTCCACAAAGGACTTCTCTCAACGTTTGACTTAAGCTGGTAACACAACACTTACATTATTTGCTTTAAATGCAAAGTGTATTTTGAACATCCCCATTTAGACATGATTCATCCTAACAGACTTAACTTTCAGGTAAGAAAGTGATAATGAGGCATACATACCCTGAAGATGGGTCTGTGGAGCTAAAACCTTGTGCACTCCTCTTCCTCAACCTTTTTAGATCAACTAACAAAGCTGTTTCTTTCTACCAGCCTTGCTATTTCTGTATTTTAGGCTATCACTGCTGCAGAACAACTTTACCGTGCTGAGTTGCCACTTTTACATATTCTAAAGTTACTTAAATTATTAGTCCTCTGTTAAAAAAAAATGAGTAAAAAAAAGCCAAGGGTTGCTATCCATTAAAAAATATGAATTTTTCTACTCATGATAGCCCCAACCTTTTTGCAACACTGGCACAAACAATCTTTCAAGAACAGCAGATAGCAATGGTGCACTTCATAGTTAGCTTGCATCCATCCGAAATCACGTTGTAGCGACAAGAGATATTCTAGCCCTCTTTCTCCCCTACCTCCTATGTTTTTCCCCTATTTTCCTTGTGTAGGCACTAGGGATCATGCAACCACACAATGCATCACATCAAATCGTTAACCTACCTGAAAAGCAAGCACCATCTTCTCTCCCCACTGCCTCTACCTTAGAAGATTTTTTTTTTTTGACAGATCAACAAGCTGATCCACTGCAGCGGCACCATTTTTAGCATTACTAGAGATGCTGGGCGCAGCACTTACGACAGGAGTGCAAAGTTTGATTGGCTCAAATAGACCATGAAATCGTATGCTATCCCATCAAGCATCGAGAGAAGCAAGACCAAGGAGGATCAACTTAATACAGTTCTGTAGGCAGCTGAATTAAATTGAAATATCCCATGAGTTTAACAAGAGCTAGTTCCAATTCCATGACAACTTACTGGTATAATTTCTGCTTTCAGCCTGGAGCGAGCCACTTCAGTTGATTAAATGTGTTGCTGAAGAAACATCAGATTCCTTACAACAGCCACTTCTTTTAAAGTGATGTCCAATGGCTTATAACAGTGGCAGCTCAGCTAAGGCTGCAATATGATTTAATCAGTAATTAGGCAAGTATTCTAGCTTTCACATCCAGTGAATGTTCTCACAGAGAATTCTAGACTCCTATTAGCTCATATAGTGAGGAGTTATTTAGCAACTTCTTACATCCTCAGCTGAATATGGCTTCTAGCAAGCAAGACTGCACGTATTTCACAGCTCTGTCAGCCCCAGGAGGGTCAGAAAAGTTCATAGTCAAGTTGAACCGACAACACGGGCTATACTCTGCGTGCAGGTATCAAAGACTTTGCAAATGGCATTTGTGCTATAATGTCTAGATACTCTGTGATGTGGTTTTTTTCCTCCATTGGGGAGATTCTTGTGTGAGTCCCATTTCCACACCAGGCAGTGTGTTTTTTGTCCTGGTCTGAGACAGGTTCAGCAGTTCGCTATGTTTAGTTTATCTCAGCCAACAGCAACACACAGAGTCTACACAAAATGAGAGCAAAGTGTCTGGGAGACCAAAAAGGAAGGGGCTGGAGCTCTCTTTACCTTTATTCTTTGGCTAGTGGTTATACATCTCAATACAGAGCCTCCTCAGTCAACAGCTTTCAGCCTCCAAACCTTTTCAGTTTTAGGCTGCAAAGCCTTCCACATACTATTTTACACTTAAGATTATTTAAAACATTTTGATCTCTGTTCTAGATGCTTCAGTAAGTGTAACAGTCTTGCAAGCAACAGGGCAGCTCAGACCACCAGTTTTCTGTACATTTTGTGTGAACTACAGAGTTTCCCAAGAGGAGTGAATAATAGTCAGCTGTGTCCCCTGGTTGCTGTTTTCCTTGTAAGGAATGAAAGGAAAAATGAGGACAGGCTCAAGGCTTCAATATCTCTTCTCCTCCTAGGCCTGAATGGAAAGCTTTTATAAATTGTGTAATAAAGTTAATTACTGTGATGTTAAGTCAGATGTTCTGTGTGTTCCCACCCACCTTGATAAAAACTGTAAGGCTATTTGTTTCATTTGAGATAGGACGGCTGCTGGTCATGAGACAGCGGAAGCTTGTCCTATGAGAAAAAGAAGCTGAACTACTTAGCAGGGGAGGCTCACAGAAGTCCCGTGAAAGGGAGGGGGGAGTAAAGAGTAAGGGGGGGGGGTGGGGAAACACCCCAGACAACTTGTGTTATTCGGTGAACTTAGAAGCAATTCAACTAGCAGCCATGCCTATACCAAAAAGAAATGAACATGACTGAGCAAAAGCAAATCAGTTTCAGCAACATTAATAGCTTTGTATAATCAAATTGAAGAAGTCAACAACTTTCTGAGGAACCAACATGTTCAACTGACCTTGCCCCTAAAAAAATTGTACAGGTACTTGGACAATTAATGCCTTCTTTAGCAAAGGCAGTATCCTTAGGAAGGGATTATATCCAAGACACTTTTGGAAGTCACTAATTTAGTAAGCAGTATTTCAGCAGTCAATGCTAGGATTTAAATGATTAGCTTACGACACTGGTAACTTTCTCTAGTGACAACCGTATGACCAAGAAACTGCAACACCATTTACATAATGGCAATCTGTTCAGCAAGCAGAATGCTTCCCTTCAGAACCGTGCCAGGGAAGTTAAGAGGTTACAGGCTAGTAAGGGGCCGGTTAAGAGGAAATGGGCAAGCTAACATCAGCCTTCAGGAACCTCTGCAACAGCAGCTTCTCCCAGATGCCCTGCACGAGGCATGGCGACAACCTTTGTCTCCCTGCTCCCACTTCAGCGCCTCACTTGAAGGCATCCCAAGGCGAACGACAAGCCAGGCTCTTACCAGGGTGACAGAGGGGTTTTCAGCTCTGCTGGGGAAGAGCCCAGCTTGGCAAAAGTGACATAAACACCGCATCTAAAGAGACAGGAGCGCATATTCCGCCCCGGCCAGCGGCAGCGTGCAAGCTATTAATTACAACATTGGGGGAGGAAGCTCAGCTACTGGCTGGCGTGTGCCCGCGCCCGCGGGGAAGCGAAGCCCCCACGCCCGGGAGGGCCCCTGTCCACCCGCTCCGGGCACTCCCGCCCGGCACCGCCCTGGCGGAGGCTCTGCCAGCCCCAGCGGGGCGGCGGCTCCCGCCTGACCCCAAGGAGAGCTCCCCCCGCACCACCGGCGAGGCGGCCGCCGCCCTCACGGGGCGCCGCCAGGCCGGGCCGGGCCGTCCCTCGCCCCCCGGGCGTACTCACTGTACTGCGCGATGCGCTGCACGTTGGCGCTGCATGTCTGGATGATGCCGCCGAAGTCCCGCGGCGGGAGCGGCGCCCCGGGGCGGTGGGGGTCCAGCGGGCCGTACGACATGGCCGGGGCGGGAGGGAGGGAGGGAGGGAGGGGGCGCAGCTCCGCCGGGCCCAGCTGACAGAGCCCCGCCGGCCCCTGCGCATGCGCTGCGGCCGCTGGGCGCTGCCGACGGAACGCCCGCATATGCGCGAGGCGCGGCGGTCGGCGCCTGCGCGCTCGAGAGGTGGTGAGCGCGTGGGGTGCCATAGTAACGGGGCGCCCGCCCCGCCCGCTGCTGGCGGCGTGGGGAGCGCAGCCGGGGGCTGGGCCCCGGGAGCCTGGGGGCCGCTGGGGGCGGGCCCCGGCCCCGGCCCCGGCCCCGCGGCTTTCTGGCGGAGCGCCGGGGAGGAGCAGGCTCTGAGTGGGCGGTTTCGCTGCCGGCCGGTACCACCATTAGGTGGATGTGAGGGGAAGCGGCGCCCTGCCCCGCGCCCCAGCCGGAGCCCACGCTAGTCCTTCGGCTGAACCGAGGCGAGGAACTGCTCGGTGTTGCCGGAACAGGCCTTTTGCTGATCCGCCTCATCCTGCGGCCGAATGCCAGGGCTCGCCCAAGGGAAGCGGCGGAGCGGTCACTTGCAGACCCAGGGAAAGCCAAGACTGTTTTGGTCGTAACCTGTGCTTAGGTGAATGCAAGGCGAAGCAGGATAGCTACTGCCTCGTCAGGTGAGGTAATCCTGCTGCATCGCCTCTGAAAGGCAATGAATGCTCCAAGCTTTCTAAAGGGCCTAGAATTTGTAATTAGTCAATAAACCAGTGGGAGAATAATGAATGTTTAGAAGTAGCACATATGTAACGATTTGCAATTAAACTTTATCCCTTATCTTTCCGTTATTATAGAGCTGTCAAAGACAATTATGAGACTCTTTCCACATAATACTACTTTAAATTGCATCTTAAACCACGACACACACACTGGCTTCTGGGGAAATGCTTTTTTCAAGACAGCAGAGCAATTTAATTTGAATAATAGATTATATAATTTGTTTAGCCAGATAACCAATTTTAATCAAACCAAGTCTGTAAAATTACTTTCTTTTTTTCCTGTTTTAATTTCAGCTTAAAATATATAATGAACTAAATTATAGGTGCTTTTTTAATGCCAACACTGTAGGCAATCGTATCTGAACTTAGAAAAACTGATTGTAGTCAACAAACAAAAACACTTGTTCCAATCCTGAAGATACTAAAGTGGTATAAATAGCCGCGTTACCTGAAAATGTAGCTTCTAAAGAAGAAAATTTTGCTTCAGTGCTAACAATGCCTTCCAAGAAATTAATGAAGTTACTGTGAACATTTATTATGCAGGTAAGTCTGTAGTTAAGGCTTCAGTCAAAGGCAAAATCGCATCAGTGACCGCAGAGTAGGTGTTCTCACTGCTTTCAGGTGTTCATGGGGGAGGTGGACGTGTCACCTCGCTGAAGCAATTCAGTTTTGATTTGGTCCAGTTCAGTGTTTGATTTTGCATTTCAGTGTATATTTGTTAATGAGGCTGTTGGTGCATCCATTTCTGTATGGTAAGCACAATAAAATGCAATATTTTGATATAAAAAGCACAAATATTTCAATGTGTATTCACAGCAATTGCAAAATAATCGCTTTAGCAATATTGGAATGAAAACTAGGAGTAAAATAATTAGAAATATAAAAAATAAAGAACTTTTAAAAATGTTGAAAACAGTTTTCATTTTAAAATTATTAAGAAATTCATAATCCTTTTACATAGTTTCTCAACTTAGCTGGTTTTGTTCAGCTAGTAATGCAATGCTAGCTTTCCAATCAAGAATAAAGGAATTTAAGCTAACATCCATTACTGCTACCTACTGCAGAAGCTATAGTATTTTAAGGAAAGTACATCCAATCTTTGAATAAAAAAATCTGAGGTCATGCCCTGTAAGAAGTAAAGAAGTCACTATATGTATGATTAAAAGTAAGAGTGCAAATGTTTGAGAAATGCCTGATACAATAACAAATTTCTACTTACAGAAGTGTCCATAATAGGTCAAAATTATGGTGAATATAGAGCAGGGCTATGGATGAAACCTGTGTGTGCAGTAGATATTTATTCAACCACAAACACATGAGCTGTTTGTTGAAGTTGGTTTGACTGCTGATTTGCTTGAAATGGTGTGTAGGCAAATACGTGCAGGTCCTGAACTGCTAAAACACTTGTTCACCTTCAGCAAACCTTTGGTGAGCACAAATAGGGCCTGGGACAAAGAAGGCAGGTGTTGGAGAGGGCACTGGGAGTGGCACAGACAATTCCCAGGTTGATCCCATTTGTGACAGAAACCAATCTGAAATAAAATGTAGTAAATTCCAATAAACAGTGCTACAAATTTTAGTGAAGCATCACTTTTTACTCTGCTTAAGAGTGTTAGCAAATGAACTTTTCAACCTCAGAAGTATTCAAGGGGAAATAACCCTCAGCCCTCCAAAATTATATTCCTAAGAAAGGCTTTGTGAAATAAAGGGCAAAGCAAACAAGGTGGTGTTGGACTGCGGTAGCAAGTAATTGTACTGCAAGTGTCTCTTTTACATACGCTAAATAAGCAAACCATTATCAGGAGATGAAAATACACTTTAAAGAAAAGAAGCAGCACTTTAAAAGGGTTTTTTTTTGTCTCTTGACAGAAGGGTACTGTGAAAATCCAGATCCCTGTTTTGGCTGCATGGGATTCCTGGTTCCTGAAGATCTGTAATGACACTGGGATTGTTTGGCTGCAGCTGAGAGGTACAAAATGTTCTCCTGGATGAGCTGTTGTTCTGAACGATTGTCCATTTCAGTGTGGTGCATTTGCTGCGATAAAATCCCACACTCCCTCCCTTCCTTTGAAGAATAATGACACTCTCATCTGAGAGAATAAGAGATCTTTCTCTTTTTTGTTCTGTTTTGTCAGTGTCAGCTCTGAAGAGGTGACAAACAGCCAGTCTCTTGAAGATGGACATGCTTTATTGTGCAAATTTCTGGTCTGATAATTTACAGACGATATTGTCTGGCTGAAAAGCACCAGCATCTTCTCTTGGTATTTTTGTGCCCTGGAAGTTGGGGTGGGTTTTTTTTTTTTGAAAAAACAATAAAAATGTTAATTCCAAGAGAAGAGAATCTCTGGATCGTGAGATTTCACTGACCCATGGGGAAGGAAGGTAAAGCTCAAGCTTCATGATGCCAGCTTATTTCCCTCTCTCGATACATTTCTCATCATCGGACATAATTGATTGCAAAATCAACCCGTGTTGTGTACCTGGATCTCCCAGCTCCAATTCTGTTCATCCCTGTGGAAAAAGTAAAGCTTGGTTATAAGAAAAAAGTTTACAGCGGTTTTAAGTTGGGGAATTTATTCTTCAAGCACAGAAGAATTGCCAATATCTTCTTTTGCATTCTTCTTCAGTGAAATAGGACTGTCTATAGAGAAACTGCTTGCGGACCAAATGAGCAGTAGAAAGAAGAGGAATGGCTCACAGACCGCAGAGGTGATCTCTCAAGTCCAAGAAGCTTGTGGCATACACAACACACGTGTCCTCTACCAGTGCTCACCGCTGCCCTTTGGGGATTGCACCTGCACTGCGTTTCTGCCTACAGACTCAGCAGTGTGAATTCATCCTAGTTTCTAGACGTATCTACAAAAATCTCTAGCCCTCCAAGGAAGATTTAGTCCTTTCTCAGCCATACATTTCTCCCTCAAGAAACTGCTGTGGGGAGCAATAGTGGGTGGCAGAGAGTGCATACATATGCAAGGAAGGATAGGCTGCATTCACACACAGCTAGCTATGCTGCATTACCATAACAAAAGTCACCAGCTTGCATGCTGCCAGCGTTAATTGAGGATCTTTCTTCTTCACCGGCTAAATCCAATCATGGAAGAAAACAACTAGCACATCCAGAGTGCCTGTAATGCCTGTTCATGACAGTCTTCAAAGATCTTTCAAAGAACTTTGCAAAGATAAATCTAATTTGGAGTGATCCCTGGAGAGGGAAACAGGATGTGGAAAACATCGTGTCTGCTTGGTTGGATGCACTACACACCTGTCAGTTGGAAGGGAGATTTGGAAGCACAGAGAGGATACAGAGAAGGAAAACTACAAAGAGAGCAGCACCGTGGGTCATCACAACCAAGGTAGCCCAGCAAGCTGTGGTTCTGCCTGCTGGTTTTGGTTCTGAGACCACAGATGTGTCTAAGTGCAAAGTGGCAAACACAGCAATGTTTGGCAGGCAAGGAGGTGATGGCAGAGTTGCCTGTCAGGATCAGTTCTGCTCTGGAGGTACTTTTTGCATAATTGCTACTTACTGCTCCCTGTCAGCAGTGGGAAGCAGCTCATTGCCAGGTGGAAGTGCTATCTGGCTGGCAGTGAGCAGGTCATGGAGGCCAATGTTTGGAGTGCCTGGAATCTGAGCAGTAAGGAAAAGTGGGGCTGGAAAGCCCTGGAAACCTCTTTAGGCATCATGCACTCATTCCAGGCATCATGCACTCATTCCTGCTTGGGTATATTACCTAAGCATGACCTGTGTTTCTGCTGTGTTTTCAAATGATGTGCCATATCTGTACTGCTCTGAGTTGGAGGATCCTCCTGACTGTGCTGGAGGAAAAGAGCAGCACTGGAGCCCTGCAGGAGACTCCCTCTGCTGGATACCATGCTTTGATGACTGTTGCTGATGGGATGCAGAGGACAGGACCCTGGTGATAACATGTCTGACCACCTGGTGCATGTTGGCATAGATGAATTTCTATGTCAAGCGATGGCAGAAACCTGACAGACTGCCTTCATTTTCTATAGTGCCTCGAAGTCCTTGGAAAGTCTCTAGAAATAGAGCATGGGAAGGAACTGACCTATAGGCTGCGTGGACAAAACCAGGGATTGGAGTCATCAGCAGAGCTGTCTTGTTGCCTGTGTATGAGACAGTTTCCTGTGCACTCAGCTGGGCCTTGCTTCTCCTCCTCCAAACTCCACCAAACAAAGTGTGGCTTGGCAAGACCTCTGTGTTCCCGCTGTGCTGAAAGCAATAACCAGTCTCCACACCAGGGAGAAATGAAGTTGTTCACTCTGGAGAGGGTATGGCAGTGTTGATCAGGAAGTCAAATGCTCCAAGGAGCTGAGCATCCAAGAGAGTTTTAAAATTAGGCTATAGATGATATCTGGCAGTGGTAAACCAGGGACAAGACCCCTCTATTCATAGCTGCAAACCAAGAGCATCTGTACGACACTGATGTGATAGAGCTGAGCCAGCACGAGACAAAACCTTTTCTTACAAATCACAATTCACCGTTAAAGTCAATAAAGTTCCTGGAGCAGTGTTTACCACAGGATCCTCCTGGAGAAACTGGCTGCTCATGGCTTGGATGGGTGTACACTTTGCTGGGTAAAAAAATGGTTGGATGGGCGGGCCCAAAGAGTTGTGGTGAATGGAGTTAAATCTAGTTGGTGGCTGGGAACAAGCGGTGTCCCCCAGGGCTCAGTGTTGGGGCCAGTTCTGTCTAATATCTTTATCAATGATCTGGATGAGGGGATTGAGTGCACCCTCAGTAAGTTTGCAGATGACACCAAGTTTGGCTGGAGTGTGGATCTGCTGGAGGGGCGGGAGGCTCTGCAGAGGAATCTGGACAGGCTGGATCCATGGCCCAAGGCCAACTGTATGAGGTTCAACAAGGCCAAGGGCCCAGTGCTGCACTTGAATCACAACAACCTCATGCAACGCTACAAGCGTGGGGAAGAGGGGCTGGAAAGCTGCCCGGCAGAGAGGGACCTGGGGGTGTTGGTGGACAGACGGCTGAATATGAGCCAGCAGTGTGCCCAGGTGGCCAAGAGGGCCAACAGCATCCTGGCTTGTATCAGGAATGGTGTGGCCAGCAGGAACAAGGCAGTGACCGTGCCCCTGTCCTGGGCACTGGTGAGGCTGCCCCTCGAATGCTGGGTTCANNGAGGGGCTGGAGCGTGTCCAGAGAAGGGCAATGGAGCTGCAGAGGGGTCTGGAGCCCAAAGCTGATAGGGAGCAGCTGGGGGATCTGGGGGTGTTCAGCCTGGAGAAAAGGAGGCTGACTCGCTCCCTACAACTGCCTGACAGGAGGGGGGAGCCGGTGGGGGGGGTCGGGCTCTGCTCCCAGGGAACGGGCGATGGGATGAGGGGAAATGGCCTCAAGTTGTGCCAGGACAGGTTTAGGTTGGACATCAGGAAAAATTTCTTCACAGAAAGGGCTGTCAGGCACTGGAAGGGGCTGCCCAGGGAATCTAAACGATTCTATGACTCTGTGATTCTAAGGAAGGGGCCAGCACCAGCTTTCGAAAAATCACCCCCGGGGCGTGACCCCCCACCCCCTTCAGCCCCCAGTTCCCGCCGCGCTGTGGCGGGACTGGGCTGTGGTTCTCTCCCAGCGCCACCGGGCGGCAGCAGCGCCCCGCGGGAGTTCCGGGGTGGCCCTGGGTGCCAGGGGTCTCTGGGTGCCGGGGGCTGGGGACCCTTCCCGCCTTCCCGACTCTGTCAGAGTACCGGGGCTGCTTAGCGGTGTCGGTGTCAGGGCGCTGCTGTCACCACCGATGGCCCCTGAGTGGTCACAGCCCCCATGTCCCTCTGCGTTTGGGGACAGCCAGGCTGGGATGGGGAGGAAGGGCTCCTTGCAGCGTGTCCCCAATCTCCTCTGCTTTACACTGCCTGCAACAAGGAGCTGAGTTTAAGGCCCTGGCCTGGAAGCAGACCCAGCTGTCTGTGGGGCTTTGCCTCCCCTCCACCCTATGAATGGGAAAAGCCTCCTGTCCCCCTTTCCCTTGGGAATCAAAATAGTCCTGGGCTACCAGGCTTGAAGACAAAAAGGAAAATGAGGGTCTACTCTTCAGAAAGTGCCAGGATTCCAGAAACTGTGTCTTTACTAGAGAGGCCTGAGAGCTATGCTGACTTAAAGTGGGTCCCTAAAGAAGTTCCCATCTGGTGCTGCTGGACTGAGCTGCCCTGTGCCCAGCGCAGAAGTCTCAGGGTCCCTCCCTGTGCTCCTACCTCTGGTGTTGCCGCTCTCTCACCACAACAGAGAATTCACCTATCTGTTTCTCACCTGGTATAGTTTGTATTTTAGCCCGTGGTCCAGCTTGGGTTATTTGTGAAAGTGTGGTAAGGTGCTTTAATGAGAAGCCGTCTCCTTGCACTGTGGGCACTGTTCCAGCTAGAGCCCCTTGTTCTTCTGAGATCCCACATAAACTAGGTCAGCAGCACAGAAATGAGGGAACTGATTGCACATCCTGCTTTAACAAGTCTGCCTTCTGCCTGGTGGCCATGTAAAAACTGCAGCAAACGCCTCTGCAGGATGTGAACCAGGGTCCCCTGCCTGCCTCCCTGCCGGGCCGAGGGGACTCCCACTGGCTGCCGTGCCCTGAATGCCTGAGCTTACTGAGCACAGGGAGGCAGATGCAGGGGTTTGCATACTGAGAAGATAAGGAGGGCTTTTTTCAGCTCTGAAAGCTGTTTATTCTTCACAGTGTACTGACACCAGAACGGAAAGTGCCTTTTCCTGAAACTGGCTATTTATAAACAGCCTGCTCTGTGAGCCTTCTCTTGCAAGGGGGCAGGGACTCTGCAGCTTTTCTTTCGCTGCCTTGAATTCACCCAGAGATCCTTCAGACAGGAGTGAATAGAGTGGATCTTGCTGACCATCTGCTGGGGGCATGCTACAGCACTGACAGCTTTCAATAACTCTTTGGAGTTACCAAACTCCAGTGAGTATCTAATTCAGCCCTAAACATTTTGGCTCTGCAGTCGGTGCTGTTCACAGCCCTGGATCATTGTAAAGGTTTTGCAGGAGAAATTAGTCATTTGTGGCAGTCATGCCTTTAACCCATGAAATAGTTGTGCTTGTCCAAATGGCATGATTCTTGTGGTGTATGGGCAGAAATCAGCAGCAGTTTCAGCCATATCCTTCCAAGCTGCTGAACAGTGCAGCATTCACGTTCACTGCGTGCACACACTTGAGGCAGGATTTGTCTGCTTTGAGATGTCTAAAACGTAGCCGCCAAGCGTTAGCCCACTTTCCTTCCCTGTCAAAGGGGAAAAATAAGCACCTTCAAATCTCATCTCCATGAGGTGCCTTTCTTAGGGTTTTACCTAGTTCAGTTGTGTAGGGATGCTGAGCAACACTCTTCCTACCTCCCCCTGTCTTGCTCCAGCGGGCCAGTGGCTCTGTGGGGCAATGCTGAGCTCCTCTTCCTCCAGGGACACTAGGATCCTCCTTTGAACCCCAATGCAAACTCCGAGGTTTAATTATTAAAACTACTGCTCCTTCCCTGACCTAGACGTGCCGCCTTTGCAGACAAGGTGTGCTTTTGGCACTGCTCACAGTACAGCACCACAGTATTACCCAGGCTATTAGTAGCCTGGCTCAGAAGGCCAGTGTGCCTAGCAAAGCAACACACAGGAGTTTGGTTTGAAATGAAAGAATGAAATAAAAGTCCCCTTCTGATGTTTGTTTTGGTGCTGTTGGAGAAAGGAAGAGGTGTGCAGAGGGATCAGGAGAGGATGGGGCAGACTACGCAGCTCTCCAGCCATGAAGGGAGAGCCAGATTTTGTGTGGCTCTGCACAGCAAACACAGCTGGAGTAGTGAGGAGGGACACGTGGCTCAGAGCCAACAGAGTGGGAGAAGATCAGAAAACTTCAACTGAGGTCTCTTCACCCCCTTGGTATTTCAGTGGTCACAAACAGGTCATGGACTTTTGCAGCAGTCTGAACTTGCAGAATGCCCTGGAAATGTGAACTCAGGGATATTTCTGGCAAATCTGGAAAGGAAATAATCTTCCATCCGGAGGCTGCAGGATGCAGCACAGCCCCTTGCATGCTGAAAGGTCCCAGCGCTTCTGAGCTGCGCGTATATAACTGACAACAGGACTTGGCTGACTTGTCAAAACTTTTCTCAACTCACTAGAATGTCCTGCAATCAACTGTCTTTTGTATTTACAGTTGAAACAGGAAAAGCAGGACTTGGTCCATACCTTGGTGTAGCAATTATGAAGCAACCTAACGGCAGACTAACCAGCATCTGAAAATCATGAGTGTTGTAATGTGCCATAAACAACTACATGCTCCAGAAGAGACCCTCAGCCTTCAAGTACTACTGAGAGGTGGGCCACAGAGTAACCTACTGTGCGTGCTAATCAACAGAGTTTTATCAGAGACTGGAGGTGCAGATCCCCCCCTCCTTCCCCCTCCTTCTGGGCAAAGGTTGAACTGCGAATCGGGCTGGGATCAGATGCATGCAAAAGCAGTCACTTGCAAAGCTTTTGCTACAGGCTTAGTCCTTTGTCTCTGGAATATCACTCGGATTTGGCAAAGAGCTGTTTTCATTAATCCCCATTCATGCAGGCACACATGGAAGCTCCTGGGAATCCCTGCTGCACCAGGGGCTGGGGTGCAGCAAAGTGGGACTACATCCCATGAGTACTCCACAGTAGCATCCTTAGGAGACCCCGGCCTGCCTGGCTCTAGGAGTGATGCAGAGCCCCTCTGCATTGATTTTCTTGTCTGTGGTGTCCTTCCCCGTGATCTTGCTGACCCAAAAGAGAGACAAAACATTGAGCCAGTGCTTTCAGATCCTCATCTGTGTATGCTGAGCCCTGGGCTGGCTCCTCCAGATCCACAGGGACATGCAGGTGTCCTGGGTTCGATTGGGACAGAGTTAATTTTCTTCCTAGTAGCTGGCATAG